>OX387261.1:5610316-5622816 GCA_947562095.1 Branchellion lobata | reverse complement strand
TGAGTTTAACTTCTCGTGGTAGCTGGAAGAAAAAGCTTGAGCTGTGTTATATGGATGGTTGACTGAACCTGGTTGATGGATGGATGGGTTGGTTTGGTAGGGTTGAGTGTTTGAGGACTTTTTGAGATTTGGTTGGAACTTTGAAGGAGGGACAGTAGTCTCGGAAGAATTTGAAAGACCATGATGAGGATGAAGACGATGATGATGATGAGGAGGAGGAGGAGGAGGATGAGGATGAAGAGGAGGAGGAGAATGATAAGAGGTGGGAGAGTGGGAGTGATAAGAAGAAGAATGCGGAGAATGATGAAGAGAATAAAGACGAGGAGAGCGAGAACGATGAGGAGGATGACGAAGAGGTTGAGGTGAATGAGAACTTTGATGGCGATGAAGAGAAGGAGGAGGAGGAGGAGAACGAGGATGGTGACAAAAGGTGGAAGAATGGAGGGGAGAAGAAGGAGGAGAATGAGGAGAAGATGAATGGGGGAGAAGTTGTGAAGGAGAGAAATGAGGAAGAAGAGAATGAGGAGGAGAAAGAGAAGGAGAAAGAGGAGATTGAGAAGGAGGAGGGAAGGAGGAGGTTTGGAACAAATGAGATAGGTTCTTGGATGGCGACTGTTTTTCTGAGTTTGATGTTTTCAAAGTAGTCTTTCTGCTATTCTGGTTGCTTAAAGTGGTGTGGTTGGTGTGGTTGGTGTGGCTGGTGTGGCTGGTGTGGTTGGTGTGGTCTTGGTTTTGGTGGCTGGTGTGAGTAGTATGACCGCTTTTGTGGCTGTTGCTAGCATGGATGTGGTTGCTAGGGTAGTTGCTGAAATAGCTAGAGTTGCTAGGGTGGTTGCTAAGATAGCTGGAGTTGCTGGGCTGATTGTGGTTGCTAGGCTGGTTGTGGTTGCTAGGCTGATTGTGGTTGCTAGGCTGGTTGTGGTTGCTAGGCTGGTTGTGGTTGCTAGGCTGGTTGTGGTTGCTAGGCTGGTTGTGGTTGCTAGGCTGGTTGTACAGAGTTGGATCCCAAATTTCGTCTCCTTCCATTTTCCCGCCATGGTTTGACTTCCGTGTAACTGCTTCAATATTTTTAAGAATAAAATTTTTTTTCTGACGGCTGTTGATGTGTTGTTGCTGCTGATGCAGCTGCTGTTGCTGGTATTGCAGCTGCTGTTGCTGCAACGTCAGCTGCTTCTTTTGCTGCTTTTGCTGCCTAAGCAGCTGCTGTTGCTGTGCTAGCAGATGATTGACCTTTTGTTCGTTTGTCACAACGTCACGTGGTTTCCGGTTGGGGCTGAGGGCCTTGGTGGAGGCTCTATTGGACTTCTGGTGTTGTTTAAGGAAGGTCAGGGCCCTTGACTGCCTGAGTAATGTTGAGTTTTGGGGTGTATTTTGGGTTTTTATGTGTGTATTTGAGGGTTTTGAAGGTATATCTGAAGTTTTTATGGGTATTTTAAACTTTTCATGGGTATTTTGACCTCAATGCGTTTTTGGGGATTTTATAGGTACGGGAATTTGATAGTTATACGGGTATTTTGAAATTAATAGGGGCTTTTTTGTGGTTTATAAGTGGTTTGTTATTTCTTCTTCAGATTATTTCGGAGATTTTATGGGTATTTCGGAGATTTTATGGGTATTTTTGGGTATTTTTGAATAGTTTTGAAGAATTTATAAGTCTTTTGGGGTTATGAGTCTTTCAAGATTTTTGCGTACTTTGAGTTTTTATGGGTATTTTGGGTTTTTATGGGTATTTTGGGTTTTTATGGGTATTTTGGGTTTTTATGGGTATTTTAGGTTTTTATTTTGAAAACTCTCCTATAAAGAGTTTTTTGGGATTTTTGGAAGTTTATTGAGAATTCTTTGAGTGTTTTCGGAGTGTTTGGGTATTTATTTGGGTATTTATTTGGGTATTTATTTGGGTATTTATTTGGGTATTTATTTGGGTATTTATTTGGGTATTTATTTGGGTATTTATTTGGGTATTTTTTTGGGTATTTATTTGGGTATTTATTTGGGTATTTATTTGGGTATTTATTTGGGTATTTATTTGGGTATTTATTTGGGTATTTATTTGGGTATTTATTTGGGTATTTATTTGGGTATTTATTTGGGTATTTATTTGGGTATTTTTGAAAGTTGGGTATGTTTGGGGAAAGACTGGGATATTGAGTCTAAAATGTAGTACGCATACACGCACACGCACACACACACACACACACACACACACACACACAAAAACACACACACACACACACACACACACACACACACACACACACACACACACACACACACACACACACACACACACACACACACACACACACACACACACACACACACACACACACACACACACACACACACACACACACACACACACACACACACACACACACACACACACACACACACACACACACACACACAAACACACTCACGCCTCATTGTGGAGCAGAAAGTTAAACCTTTCCTTCTCCTTCTGCCTTCTCGCTTCAATCTGCAAATCCAAAAAGGAATTTGATTAATTAAATATTTAATTGAATAATTAAGTAAATAATTAATTAAATAATTAATTAAATAATTAATTAAATAATTAATTAAATAATTAATTAAGTAATTAATTAAATAATTACTTAAATAAATAATTAAATAATTAATTAAATGATTAATTAAATAATTAATTAAATAGTTAGTTAAATAATTAATTAAATACTTAATTAGATAATTAATTAGATAGTTATTTAAATAATTACTTAAATAATTATTCAATTAACGTTTTATTTAATTTTTTATTTCATTAATTCAAAATAAATTATAATTAACTTTTCTCCCAATAATTATGAAATTATAATAAAATATATTACTCATTATAATTGTTACAATTTTGATAAATTAAATTAAATTAACTATTAAAATTGCAATAAACAAAATAATTAAAATTATTATAACAAATAATTAAAACATAATTAATAATTATAATGATTGGCCTCGAAGCTCTACAGGGTTAATGCCACTATAATAATATTCGTATTTGTAATAATTGAAATCAGTCATAATAACCTTAATAATTCCAATATTTGTAATAATCATAATAATTAGAAAGAATTATAATAAATGTGATTATTTAATAAATGTGATAAATTATAATAATTATAATTAATTATAATAATATAATAATTCTCCCACGTGATCGGGTAGGGCCTGCTGTGCTGAAATGTCTGTTAAGATCCTGTTCCTCACGTCCACACCCAAGTCACATACGCCTAGTGTATTCTTTTGTCCTGTGTGTGTGTGTGTGTGTGTGTGTGTGTGTGTGTGTGTGTGTGTGTGTGTGTGTGTGTGTGTGTGTGTGTGTTTGGCTGTGTGTGTGTGTGTGTGTGTGTGTGTGTGTGTGTGTGTGTGTGTGTGTGTGTGTGTGTGTGTGTGTGTGTGTGTGTGTGTGTGTGTGTGTGTGTGGCTGTGTGTGTGTGTGTGTGTGTGTGTGTGTGTGTGTGTGTGTGTGTGTGTGTGTGTGTGTGTGTGTGTGTGTGTGTGTGTGTGTGTGTGTGTGTGTGTGTGTGTGTGTGTGTGTGTGTGTGTGTGTGTGTGTGTGTGTGTGTGTGTGTGTGTGTGTGTGTGTGTGTGTGTGTGTGTGTGTGTGTGTGTGTGTGTGTGTGTGTGTGTGTGTGTGTGTGTGTGTGTGTGTGTGTGTGTGTGTGTGTGTGTGTGTGTGTGTGTGTGTGTGTGTGTGTGTGTGTGTGTGTGTGTGTGTGTGTGTGTGTGTGTGTGTGTGTGTGTGTGTGTGTGTGTGTGTGTGTGTGTGTGTGTGTGTGTGTGTGTGTGTGTGTGTGTGTGTGTGTGTGTGTGTGTGTGTGTGTGTGTGTGTGTGTGTGTGTGTGTGTGTGTGTGTGTGTGTGTGTGTGTGTGTGTGTGTGTGTGTGTGTGTGTGTGTGTGTGTGTGTGTGTGTGTGTGTGTGTGTGTGTGTGTGTGTGTGTGTGTGTGTGTGTGTGTGTGTGTGTGTGTGTGTGTGTGTGTGTGTGTGTGTGTGTGTGTGTGTGTGTGTGTGTGTGTGTGTGTGTGTGTGTGTGTGTGTGTGTGTGTGTGTGTGTGTGTGTGTGTGTGTGTGTGTGTGTGTGTGTGTGTGTGTGTGTGTGTGTGTGTGTGTGTGTGTGTGTGTGTGTGTGTGTGTGTGTGTGTGTGTGTGTGTGTGTGTGTGTGTGTGTGTGTGTGTGTGTGTGTGTGTGTGTGTGTGTGTGTGTGTGTGTGTGTGTGTGTGTGTGTGTGTGTGTGTGTGTGTGTGTGTGTGTGTGTGTGTGTGTGTGTGTGTGTGTGTGTGTGTGTGTGTGTGTGTGTGTGTGTGTGTGTTCTTCCCACTCATGGGACCCCTCCCCCCCTCACCTGCCTCAACTCCTTTTCACCTTTATAAGTCCCGTCTTACCTTTATTACCTCTATCTCTCTCACCTGTATCACTCCCTTTTCATCAACACCTGTATTAGCCCCAACTCACCTACATCACCCACCCCCTCACCTGCATTAGGTTTCGCCATACTCGTCACCAGCGGAAACGGAATAGTGATATTTCTCTCGTCAGCTGTTGATTTCATCGTCGTAAACACAACCTTCTCCTCGCATGGAAAAACTCCCCCAAAACAATTCACTTTCCCTCCTGTTGTTTTTTTTTCGTTTTTTCGTTTTTGTTTTAGTTGTATTGTTTTTTTTATTTTGTTTTGTTTTTTTATTTTGTTTTGTTTTTTTATTTTGTTTTGTTTTTTTATTTTGTTTTGTTTTTTTATTTATTTATTTATTTTATTTTTTTTTTTATTTTTTTTGTTTTTTTATTTATTTTGTTTTGTTTTTTTATTTTGTTTTGTTTTTTTATTTTGTTTTGTTTTTTTGTTTTGTTTTTTTATTTATTTATTTTTTTTTTTCAATTTTGTTTTTTTGGTTCGATTCGATGAGGTTTTTGATTTGTTTTTTGTTTTTTGATAAAGATTTATCAAAGATTTTTTTTTTTTGTTTTTTGTGTGTTTTTCGCGTTTTTAATTTGTTGTTATTTTAATTTTTCTCATTAGTTTTTTTAGTTTTTTTTTTGTTGCTGAGAATTTTATCATTTTTTATTCATATCTCATTTTAAGTACCATTCATTCATTTATTTTTTTTATATATTTAAAATTTTTTTTTAATTAATTTTTAATTTTTTTTTTCTTATTAATCAATCTAATCAAACAATTCACCTGTTGGATTCTTTGGAGGGCTTTTTGTCACCGGCTTAAAAAAAATAAAATAAAAATATTAAAAAATTTTTTTTTTATAATGATAAGAAAAATAAAAATAATAATCATCATCATCATTGAAAAAAAAATGATTTGAATGAATTAAACACAAATTAATAAAAATGAAAAAATAAAAATAAATAAATGAATATAAAAAAATGAATAAACAAAAATTAATGAAGAAAAAAAATTTAAAAAAATAAATAAATGAAAATAAATGAATAAAAATAAATGAATGAATAAAAATAAATAACAATAATAATAATAATAAAATAAATAACAATAATAAAAAAAATAAAATAAATAACAATAATAATAATAATAATAAAAAGAAATAAATAAAAATAAATAAATAACAATAAAAAGAAATAAATAAAAATAAATAAATAACAATGAAAAGAAATGAATAAAAATAAACAACCTTAGTGCTGCGAGATCTCAGCGAGTTTTTCCACATTTCCAGGTTGTAACTTTCCTCATCCTTCTCCTCCTGGGGTGGTGTGGTGGAGGAATAATAACAACAATAATAATAATAATAATAATGATAATAATAATAATAATAATAATAATAATAATAATAATAATAATAATAATAATAATAATAATAATAATAATAATAATAATAATAATAATAATAATAATAATAATAATAATAATAATAATAATAATAATAATAATAATAATAATAATAATAATAATAATAATAATAATAATAATAATAATAATAATAATAATAATAATATTAATAATAATAATAATAATAATAATAATAATAATAATAATAATAATATTAATAATAATAATAATAATAATAATAATAATAATAATAATAATAATAATAATAATAATAATAATAATAATAATAATAATAATAATAATAATAATAATAATAATAATAATAATAATAATAATAATAATAATAATAATAATAATAATAATAATAATAATAATAATAATAATAATAATAATAATAATAATAATAATAATAATAATAATAATAATAATAATAATAATAATAATAATAAAAATAAAAATAATAATAATAATAATAATAATAATAATAATAATAATAATAATAATAATAATAATAATAATAATAATAATAATAATAATAATAATAATAATAATAATAATAATAATAATAATAATAATAATAATAATAATAATAATAATAATAATAATAATAATAATAATAATAATAATAATAATAATAATAATAATAATAATAATAATAATAATAATAATAATAATAATAATAATAATAATAATAATAATAATAATAATAATAATAATAATAATAATAATAATAATAATAATAATAATAATGATAATAATAATAATACTAATAATAATAATAATAATAATAATAATAATAATAATAAAAATAATAATAAATTATTTTTATTATTTATTTTATGTGGTAGTGGAAAAGTCATAAAACTAATAACGGACCAAATATAATTTTTTCAAATCAGCAATTAAAAAATATTTTGAAAACCTGAAAAAAAATTTTTTTTTTAATTGAAAAACTTATTCCAAAATTTCCTCAAAAAACCTCAAAAAACCCCCAAACCCAGAAAAACTACCATCATTTCCAAAGACACCCCTCAAAAACTTTATTTTGAATTTTTACAAAACCCTTCAAAACCCCCCAAAATGAACTTCTAAACTCACCTAAAATTCTCCCCAAAACACCACAAAACTCCCTCAAAACACTCCAAAACTCCTTCAAAAACCCCCAAAACCCCTTCAAAACCTTCTAAAAATCTCCCCAAAACCCTCAAAACCCCCAAAACCCCCAAAACCCCTCCAAAACCTTCTAAAAATCTCCCCAAAACTCTCCAAAACTCTCCCAAAACTCACCAAAACTTCTCCAAAACTCACCAAAACCTCCAAAACTCCCTCAAAACCCCTAAACCCCCCAAAACCCGCCAAAACCCCCCAAAACCTACCCCAAGTTCGGATCCTTCATAGTAGTAGGGGTCTTGGAGGAGAGAAAGAGGATCATCATTGAGAAAAGTAACCACTTCCTCCTCAACTGCATCCTCGTTTTTGGGGCTCATGGAAGAGTGAGGGTTGTTGGAGTGAGGGTTGTTGGAGTGGGGGTTGTTGTGGGGGTTGTTGGAGTGGGGGTTGTTGTGGGGGTTGTTGTGGGGGTTGTTGTGGGGTTGGTTGTCAGGGTAGTTGTTGGGGTGGTTGTCAGGGTAGTTGTTAGGGCGGTTGCTAGGGTGCATATTGAATTGGTTGTTTTTATAGCGGTTGTTGTTGTGGGTGTTTTCGTAGATGCTTGGTTGTTGTTGTCTGCTACTAGACGGGTTGCTAGGGTGGTTGTTGGACTGGTTGCTAGGGTGGTTGTTGGACTGGTTGCTAGGGTGGTTATCATGGTGGTTGTTATGGTGGTTGTCATGGTGGTTGTTATGGGGGTTGTTATGGGGGTTGTCATGGTGGTTGTCATGGAGGTTGTCATGGTGGTTGTCATGGTGGTTGTCATGGTGGTTGTCAGAAAGGTTGTCAAGGTGATTGTCAAGGTGATTGTCGTAGTAGTTTTCAGAGTGGTTGTCAGGGTGGTTGTTAGAGTGGTTGCGAAGTTGGTTAAGAGAATTGTTGTTGAGACTGTCGCTAGGAAATTTGCTGAAACTGTTGCTATAAAGGTTGCTAGAGAGGTTGCTAGGGGGGTTGCTAGGGAGGTTGCTAGGGGGGTTGCTAGAGGGGTTGCTAGGGGGGTTGCTAGGGGGGTTGCTAGGGGGGTTGCTAGGAGGGTTATTACACGTGTTATCTTCATTCTCCATATTCTGGTGCCAACTTCGGCCCAACAAGCGCTTGTCAAAAAGATCGTATTGGTTGTCGAAAAGAGCTTGGTCGTTTAGCAACTGTTGGTTGTCAAGGGTGTCAAAGTGGTTGTCAAGCAGAGCATGGTTGTCAAGCAGAGCATGGTTGTCAAGCAGAGCATGGTTGTCAAGCAGAGCATGGTTGTCAAACAGAGCATGGTTGTCAAGCAGAGCATGGTTGTCAAGCAGAGCATGGTTGTCAAAGAAGTTTGGTTGGTTGTCAAGAGAGTTAATGGTCTTGTCATGTAAAACGAGCTTGTCAAAGGAGTTTGGATGGTCATCAAGGAGGTTCGTACAGTTGTCAAGGAGGCCTGGATGGTTGTCAAGGAGGCTTGAGTGGTTGTCAAGGAGGCCTGGGTGGTTGTCAAGGAGGTTTGGGTGGTTGTCAAGGAGACTTGAGTGGTTGTCAAGGAGGTTTGGGTGGTTGCCAAGGAGACTTGGGTGGTTGTCAAGGAGGTTTATGTGGTTGTCAAGGAAAGAGGCAGTCTGCTTCAAAATTCTCAAATCATCCTCTTTCAAGTCGCTAAGAGTCTCATCGCTCTTGAACCTGTCGGTGTTATTATTATTAAAATTATTTTTATTATTATTATTAATATTAATAATAATAATAATAATAATAAAAATAATAGTAATAATAATAATAATAATAATAATAATAATAATAATAATAATAATAATAATAATAATAATAATAATAATAATAATAATAATAATAATAATAATAATAATAATAATAATAATAATAATAATAATGTTAATAATAATAATATAAATAATAATAATAATAATAATAATAATAAGAATAATAATAATAATAATAATAATAATAAAAATACTAATAATAATAATAATAATAATAATAATAATAATAATAATAATAATAATAATAATAATAATAAAAAAAAAAAAAAAAAAAAAAAAAATAATAATAATAATAATAATAATAATAATAATAATAATAATAATAATAATAATAATAATAATAATAATGATAATGATAATAATAATAATAATAATAATAATAATAATAATAATAATAATAATAATAATAATAATAATAATAATAATAATAATAATAATAATAATAATAATAATAATAATAATAATAATAATAATAATGATAATAATAATAATAATAATAATAATAATAATAATAATAATAATAATAATAATAATAATAATAATAATAATAATAATAATAATAATAATAATAATAATAATAATAATAATAATAATAATAATAATAATAATAATAATAATAATAATAATAATAATAATAATAATAATAATAATAATAATAATAATAATAATAATAATAATAATAATAATAATAATAATAATAATAATAATAATAATAATAATAATAATAATAATAATAATAATAATAATAATAATAATAATCCATAGTTCATAACCTGGCCAGAGCAATTGTGTTGTTGTTTGTTGTTTCATTCACCACCCATCCTTTTTCTCTTCTATCCTTTTCTCCATCTTCTCTTCCATCCCATCCCTCTTCTCTTTTATCCCTTTCTCCATCCTCTCTTCCATCCCATCCCTCTTCTCTTCTATCCCTTTCTCCATCCTCTCTTCCATCCCATCCCTCTTCTCTTCTATCCCTTTCTCCATCCTCTCTTCCATCCCATCCCTCTTCTCTTTTATCCCTTTCTCCATCCTCTCTTCCATCCCATCCCTCTTCTCTTCTATCCCTTTCTCCATCCTCTCTTCCATCCCATCCCTCTTCTCTTCTATCCCTTTCTCCATCCTCTCTTCCATCCCATCCCTCTTCTCTTCTATCCCTTTCTCCATCCTCTCTTCCATCCCATCCCTCTTCTCTTCTATCCCTTTCTCCATCCTCTCTTCCATCCCATCCCTCTTCTCTTTTATCCTTTTCTCCATCCTCTCTTCCATCCCATCCCTCTTCTCTTCTATCCCTTTCTCCATCCTCTCTTCCATCCCATCCCTCTTCTCTTTTATCCTTTTCTCCATCCTCTCTTCCATCCCATCCCTTTTTTTTTTCATCCTCCTTTTCCCTCCAACCATCCTTCTCCACATCCTTTCCTCCATCCTCGCTTCCATCCCATTTCACCCTTCCTCTTCCATACTCTTCTCCATCCTCTCTTCCATCTCCTCCCCCCTCTCTTCCATCTCCTCCCCCCTCTCTTCCATCTCCTCCCCCCTCTCTTCCATCTCCTCCCCCCTCTCCTCCATCCTTCTCTCCCCTCCAACCATCCTCTCCCACATCCTTTTCTCTTTCCAACCCGCTGTCTTTCATTTCAATCTTTCCATCCACTTCCACCTTTTCTCCTATTTTACCTTCATTCATTCTTTCTCCTCCTCCTTCCATCTGTTCTACCCATTTTTTCTCTTTTTCTTCCTTTTCCTCTTTCTCTTCTTCCTCCTCCTCTTCTTCTTTTTTCTCCTCCTCCTCTTCACCAACCACCAACCCACTATCTCTCATCTCACCATCTCTAAAACTTATTCTTCTCTCTATTTTCAACCAAACCTCTTCGTTTCTTCTTTCCATCTTTTCATTCATTTTTTCTCCTTCATCCACCACCCCATCCTTTCTTCTTTTTATTCCTTTTTTCCCACCCCTCCCTTCTTCCACCTCTCCAACTATTCCTCCTTCTTCCATCCTTTCTTCTTTTTTTCTGAGAATTTCTTTATTTTCGGTCATTTTTTTTCTTTTTTTTACTTTCTCTCTATCTTCTATTTTCTGATTCTCTTGGTGGTTGTCATGGTGGTTGTCATGGTAGTTGTCATGGTAGTTGTCATGGTGGTTGTCACGGTGGTTGTCATGGTGTTTGTCATGGTGGTTGTCATGGTGTTTGTCATGGTGTTTGTCATGGTGGTTGTCATGGTGGTTGTCATGGTGGTTTTCACGGTGGTTGTCACGGTGGTTGTCACGGTGGTTGTCATGGTGGTTGCCATGGTGATTGTCACTTTTATCTTTGTTTACACAGAGAAGATTGTTCAGAATGGTGTTTTTGTGTTTGACATTGTTTTCAAAGTTGATTTTATGAACCCGTCTTTCAACTACTATCTTTTTTCTTCCCTCCATCCGCTTTTCAGTGTTGACCTTATTTCCAAACTTGACCTGGTTTTCAGGTTTGACCTGATTTTTAACCTCAACCTGTTTTTCAACTTTGACCTGGTTTTCAACCTCAACCTGTTTTTCAACCTTGACCTGGTTTTCAAGCTTGACCTGTTTTTCAACTTTAACCTGGTTTTCAAGCTTGACCTGGTTTTCAAGCTTGACCTGTTTTTCGACTTTAACCTGGTTTTCAAGCTTGACCTGGTTTTCAAGCTTGACCTGTTTTTCAACTTTAACCTGGTTTTCAAGCTTGACCTGGTTTTCAAGCTTGACCTGTTTTTCGACTTTAACCTGGTTTTCAAGCTTGACCTGGTTTTCAAGCTTGACCTGGTTTTCAAGCTTGACCTGGTTTTCAAGCATGACCTGGTTTTCAAGCTTGACTTGGTTTTCAGTGTTGATCTTATTCCCAACCTTTACCTGGTCTTCAGGTTCGACCGGTTTTTCAACCTTGACCTGGTTTTCAAGCTTGACCTGGTTTTCAAGCTTGACCTGTTTTTCAACTTTAACCTGGTTTTTAAGCTTGACATGGTTTTCAATGTTGACATTATTCCCAACCTTGACCTGGTCTTCAGGTTTGACCTGCTTTTCAACCTTGACCTGATTTTCAACCTTAATCTGTTTTTCATCCTTAGCCTGGTTTTCAGACTTGACCTGGTTTTCAACTTTGACCTGTTTTTCAAAATTTACCTTATTCCCAACCTTGACCTGGTCTTCGGGTTTGACCTGTTTTTCAACCTTGACCTGATTTTCAAAGTTGACCTGCTTTTCAGTCTTTTCGTCGTTTTCACAGTTGTTGCTGTGGTTGATCATAAGATTTTTAAGAATTGTATTTTTATTGTTTTCAAACTTGACCAGGTTTACAGTTTTGACCTGGTTATCAGCTTTGACCTGGTTACCAGCTTTGACCCAGTTACCAGCTTTGACCTGGTTACCAGCTTTGACTTGGTTACCAGCTTTGACCTGGTTACCAGCGTTGACCTGGTTTACAACTTTAACCTGGTCAAGAACTCTGAAGTTATTGTCAGATATTTCAGTTTTGCAATGGTTGTCATGGGTGTGACGGTTGTCATGGGTGTGACGGTTGTCATGGGTGTGACGGTTGTCATGGGTGTGACGGTTGTTATCAATGTGACGGATATCATGGGTGTGACGGTTGTTATGAATGTGACGGATATCATGGGTGTGACGGTTGTCATGGGTGTGACGGTTGTTATGAATGTGACGGATATCATGGGTGTGACGGTTGTCATGGGTGTGACGGTTGTCATGGGTGTGACGGTTGTCATGGGTGTGACGGTTGTCATGGGTGTGACGGTTGTCATGAGTGTGACGGATGTCATGA
>OX387261.1:5595316-5605316 GCA_947562095.1 Branchellion lobata | reverse complement strand
TGGATGGGTGGATGGATGGGTAGATGGATGGGTGGATGGATGGGTGAATGGATGGGTGGATGGATGGGTGGATGGATGGGTGGATGGATGGGTGGATGGTTGAGTGGATGACTGGGTGGATGGATGGGTGAATGGATGGGTAGATGGATGGGTAGATGGATGGGTGGATGGATGGGTGGATGGATGGGTGGATGGATGGGTAGATGGATGGGTGGATGGATAGATGGATGGATGGATGGATGGATGGATCGATGGTATTTGTTTAGAAATTATTTCCACCAAATTTTGTGTGTAGAAGGCAGAAAGAATAGATGAAAGAGATGACTGATTGATGGATGGATGGATGAGTGAATGGATGGATGGATGAATGGATGAATGGATGGATGGATGGATAGTTTGTTGAATGCATGAAGTAAGAAATTTCTGCAGTAAACTGTCGTGTAGATGTTTTTGTGAGTTTGGCTCTTTGTCTGCCTTCTTGTTTTTCTCCATACCTCCACCTGTATCTTTCAAACTAATTTCGACTAATTGTTGTAAAAGACTTTCATTCGTCAACTTTTGTTGAAGTTTTGGTTGCCTTAATTGTTTTTTTTGCAACATTTTCAATTTTTGTTGTTGTTGTTGTTGTTGTTGTTGTTGTTGTTCTTGCAACAATTTCTGACGTAAAGTTTGTTTTTGTTGAAATTTTCTTTGGTGCTTGGTTATTTTTTGTTGTTGTTTTTGCTGTTCCATCTGCAGTTTTTGTTGTTGTTGTTGTTGTTGTTGTTGCTGTTGTTGTTGTTGTTGTTGTTGTTTTTGCTGTTCCTTCGGCAGCAGTTTTTGTTGTTGTTGTTGTTTTTGTTGTTTCTCTTTGTTTTGTTGTGCTGGTCTCTCTTTTTGCAAAACTTGTTGTTGTAACAACACCTCGCCTTGTTGGAGTTGTTGTTGTTGTTGCAATAACTTCAAATGATTTTGTTGCAAAATCCTCCATTGGTCAATAAACTCAAATTTATTCCGTACTTCATATTCATCCTCCTCCTCCTTCTTCTTCTTCTTTTTCTTTTTTTCCTTCTTTTTTCTCCTCTTCTCCTTCTTCTTCTTCCTCCTCCTCATCTTCTTCTTTTTTTCATCATCATCCGTCTCTTCCTCATCTTTACTCGTCTCATAATTTGCGCATGATGAAGTGTGTCTTAGAAAGGTGTGTTTCGGAGGACTGTATCCTTGAGAGGTGTGTCTCGGAGTGTGTCTTGCCAGTGGAGAAATCCTTGAAGCATGAAACGTAACATTTTTCTGAGCTGAAGTGACACGAGGTGAAAGATGTTCCGACGAAAGATTCTCTGAAGCGTGAGAAGCAAAATTCCTTTGTGAAGAAATGCGTTTTGGAGATGTGTGTTGTTGTAATGTGTGTTGTTGTGATGTGTGTTGTTGTGATGTGTGCTGTTGTGATGTGTATTGTTGTAATGTGTGTTGTTGGGATGTGTGTTGTTGTGATGTGTGTTGTTGTGATGTGTGTTGTTGTGATGTGTGTTGTTGTGATGTGTGTTTTTGTGAGGTGTGTTTTGGAAAGGTGTGTTGTTGTGATGTGTGTTGTTGTGATGTGTGTTGTTGTGATGTGTGTTGTTGTGATGTGTGTTGTTGTGATGTGTGTTGTTGTGATGTGTGTTGTTGTGATGTGTGTTGTTGTGAGGTGTGTTTTGGTGAGAATGGTAGTTTCAATTGTTGTGGCAAAGATTCTCCAAGTTCACAGTACTCTGGTGTACAGTGGCTTGGTGTACAGTAATCTGGTGTACAGTGGCCTGGTTTACAGTGGCCTGGTGTACAGTACCCTGGTGTATGGGTGTGTGTAGAGGTGTGTTGTGCAAGGTGAGGTGTTGAAGGATTTTGTGGTGTAGAATCTTCTGGAGGGGAAAGTTGGTTTGGTGAAAGGTGGTTTGAAGAAAGGTGGTTTGAGGAAGTGGATGAAAAAATTTCTGGTTGAGTGTTCAATGAATCCTTCGACATTGGTAATATACAGTGGCTGTTCTTTGGTATGGCCTGCTCATGGTTCTTTGGTGTATACTGTTCAAATTTCTTTGGTGTAGTTTGTTCAGAAATCTTTGATGAAACTTGTTCAAAACTATCTGAATCTTTTTGTTCTTTGTTCTCTGGTGGAGATTGTTGATAACAACTTGTTTGTGAGTCCTCAACGGGACTTGAACCCGGGATGTATGGGTCTGTAAGTTGTGGTGACTTGGTTTGCAATGAAGACTTCTTAAAGGTTAGCAAATGCTTGAATTCCTCTATGAAGTTGAGTTTTTGTTGTTGTTGTTGTTGTTGTTGTTTGAAATGTTGTATTTGTTGTTGTTGTTGTTGTTGTTGATTGAAATGTTGGACTTGTTGTTGTTGTTGTTGGAAATGTTGGGTTTGTTGTTGTTGGAGTTGTATTGATCGTTGTTTTGGGGTTGGGCGTTGTTTATGTTGTGGTGAAGATTGATTTTTTTGTTTTCCTTGTTGTTGTTGTTGTTGTTGTTGTTGTTGTTTGAATAGTTGGAATTGTTGTTGAAATTTCTGTCGTTGTAGTTGTTGGATTTTTTGTTGTTGGAGCTGTTGTTGATGTTGGAGTTTCTGTTGTTGAGGTTCCAGTGATTGTTGTTGTTGACATGGGTCTTCTTGTTTCACATAATTCGGTTGAATTAATCTTTTTTGTTGTTGGTGAGAATTAATTTGTTGTTGTTGTTGTTGTTGTTGTTGTTGCTGCTGCTGTTTTAATAGGTCCTTCCGTTGTTGCTTTCGTTGTGTTAATCGGTAAGCAACTTGTTGTTGTTGTTGTTGTAATGATTGTTGTTGTTGTTGTTGTTGTAATGGTTGTTGTTGTTGTAATGGTTGTTGTTGTAGTTGTTGTTGTAATAGTTGTTGTAATTGCCGTTGTTGTAACGGTTTTTGTTGTAATATTTGTTGTAATTGCTGTTGTTGTAAGGGGTGTAATTGTTGTTGTTGTTGTAGGTAAATTATTTGTTGTTGTTGTTGTTTAAATTTATTTTGTTGAATTAAGTTCTTTAGTTGTTGTTTTTGTTGTTGGAACAGTTCTAATTGTTGTAGTTTTTGTTGACGTGGCGATAAATGTTGTTGTTGTTCTTTTTGTTGTTCTTGTAATTTTTTTTGTTGCATTATTTTTTCTTTATGTATTTGTTTTTGTTGTAGTAAGTGTTGTTTGAATTTTGGCTGTTTCAGGGATTTGTATTTAAAGTGTTGTTGTGATGATTGTAGTTGTTGTAATGGTTGTTGTTGTTGTTGGAATGGTTGTTGTTGCTGTTGTTGTTGTTGTTGTTGTTGTTGTTGTTGTTGTTGTTGGAATGGCTGTTGTTGTTGTTGTTGTTGGAATGGCTGTTGTTGTTGTTGTTGTTGTTGTTGTTGTTGTTGTTGTTGGATTGGTTGTTGTTGCTGTTGTTGTTGTTGTAATGGTTGTTGTTGTTGTTGTTGTGTTTTTTGTTGTTGTAATGGTTGTTGTTGGAATGATTGATGCTGTTGTTGTCGTTGTTGTTGTTGGAACGTTTTTTCCTGTAATTTCTGTTGTTGTTGTGGTTGTAAAAATTGTTTAAGAGCTTGTAAAAGATCTCCTCCTTCTTCTTCTTCATCTTCTTCTTCTTCTTTTTCTTCTTTTTTTTCTTCTTCTTCTTCTCCTTCTTCTTCTTCTTCTTCTTCTTCTTCTTCTTCTTCTTCTTCTTCTTCTTCTTCTTCTTCTTCTTCTTCTTCTTCTTCTTCTTCTTCTTCTTTTTCTTCTTCTTTTTCTTCTTCTTCTTCTTCATCTGCCTCTTCTCCTTCTTTCTCTTCTTCTTCTCCTTCTTCTTTTTCTTCTTTCTCTCTTTTTTCTTCTTTTTCTTCTTTCTTTTCTTTTCTTTCTTCTTTTTCTTGTTTATCTCCTTCTTCTTCTTCTTCTTCTTCTTCTTCTTCTTCTTCTTCTTCTTCTTCTTTTTCTTCTTCTTCTTCTTTTTCTTTTTCTCCTTTTTCTTCTTCTTCTTTCTCTTCAACTTCTTCTTCTTCCTCTTTCATATCTTCCATTTCTTCTTCTTCTTCTTCTTTCATTTCTTCCACCTTTTCGACACTTTTATTTTCATCTTCTTCTTCGTCTTCCACTTCTTCTTCATCCTTCTCCTCCATTCTTCTTTCCACCTTCACTTCCCCGTCCATCCTTCTTTCCAGTTCATCTTCTTTCCACTCATCATCCTCACCTTTTCTCATCCTCCATCCATCATCCTCATCTTCTCCCATCCTCCATCCACCATCCTCATCTCCTTCCATCTTCCATCCATCATCCTCATCTCCTTCCATCCTCCATCCATCATCCTCATCTCCTCCCATCCTCCATCTATCATCCTCATCTCCTTCCATCCTCCATCCATCATCCTCATCTCCTTCCATCTTCCATCCATCATCCTCATCTCCTTCCATCCTCCATCCATCATCCTCATCTCCTTCCATCCTCCATCCATCATCCTCATCTCTTTCCATCCTCCATCCATCATTTCCATCCCTTCCCATCCTCCATCCATCATCCTCATCCCTTTCCATCCTCCATCCATCATATCCATCCCTTCCCATCCTCCATCCATCATTTCCATCCTTTCCCATCCTCCATCCATCATTTCCATCCCTTCCCATCCTCCATCCATCATTTCCATCCTTTCCCATCCTCCATCCATCACCCGTATCTTCATCATTCTTCCTCCCATCAGCTTTTTCCTTTTTTATAGAATGTTTAAAATAACCAATGCAAGCATGAAGGGTATTTTTAACTTCTGTGGAATTTCCCAAAGACTTTCTGGCTTCTGTAGCATATCCCAAAGTTTGAATTGGATTCTTTTCAAATCCAAAAGAATCAATGGGATCCTTTCTAAATCCCAAAAGTGGATGAGGATGGATCTTTGTTGGAACCTTGAATCCACTTCGTTCGTGATTTTCCTGTTGAGTGAACCGTTTGTGAGGATGTTTTTCATCCACAGAGCAATCTTGCTTGGGGATAGGGTGTGGTTTGGATGAATTTTCTTGTTTGGTGGTGAAGTGTGGTTTGGATGGATGTTCTAGATTGGGGGTGAAGTGTGGTTCGGGTGAACCTTTTTGTTTGGTGGTGAGATGTGGTTTTGATGGGTGTTTTTGTTTTGGGATGAGATGTGGTTTGGGTGAATTTTCTTGTTTGAGGGTGAGGTGTGGTTTTGATGGGTGTTTTTGTTTTGGGATGAGATGTGGTTTAAATGAGTTTTCTTGTTTTGGGATGAGATGTGGTTTGGATGAGTTTTCTTGTTTGGAAGTGAGATGTGGTTTGGATGAGTTTTCTTGTTTTAGGATGAGATGTGGTTTGGATGAGTTTTCTTGTTTTGGGATGAGATGTGGTTTGGATGAGTTTTCTTGTTTTGGGATGAGATGTGGTTCGGGTGAACCTTCTTGTTTGGGGGTAGGGTGTGTTTTGGATGGATGTTCTTGTTTTGGGATGAGAGGTGGTTTGGATGGATGTTCTAGCTTGGGCATGAGATGTGGTTTAAGTAGGTATTTTTTGGGTTGTTCATTTCGAAATGGGTAATTCTGAGGTGGGTGTTGTTGTTTGGGTGAACACTGTTCGTTTGGGTGTTGTTGTTTGGGTGAACACTGTTCGTTTGGGTGTTGTTGTTTGGGTGAACACTGTTCGTTTGGGTGTTGTTGTTTGGGTGAACACTGTTCGTTTGGGTGTTGTTGTTTGGGTGAACACTGTTCGTTTGGGTGTTGTTGTTTGGGTTCACATTTTTTCCTGCATAGGTATATTTTAGGGTATTCTTTGCGCGAGTTTTCGTTGCGTGGGTATTCTTTCGGCGAGGATTCTTTTGATGTGTATTTCTGAGAATACGACTCTGTTACGTGTACTTTTTCTGGGTATTCTGGGTTTTTTCTACAGCCCCCAAACCGCCTTTGTGGGTATGAAAGGCGACCACAAAGCGGATTAGAGTTCCCACCAAAATAATACCTTCTGAACGGGTATTTCTCGAAGAGGTATTCCCCAGAAGGATTTCTTTTAAAAGGATATTTACCAGAAGAGTATTTCCCAGAAAGGTATTTTTTTGGTGGGTATTTCCCAACGGCGGTTTCTCCGGAGACGTATTTCCCAGAAAGGTATTTTTTTGGTTGGTATTTCCCAACGGCGGTTTCTCCGGAGAGGTATTTCCCAGAAAGGTTTTCTCTAGGGTATTGTTTTTCTGAGAGGTTTTTATTAGTTGGGTATTCTTCAGAATGGTATTTCCCTGGAAGGTATTTTCTTGGAAAGTTTTCTCCAGAGAAGTTTTCTTCTGAGAGGCTTTTTTCAGAAAGGTATTTTTTGCGTAGGTATTTCTTACGTAGGTATTTCTTACGTAGGTATTTCTTACGTAGGTATTTCTTACGTAGGTATTTTTCAAATGGATTCTTTCTGGACAGGCTTTGCCACTGGGCTGTTGATCGAGACGGCGGGTCAGAAGATGACTCTGAGGATAGATGGCTGAACAGTTCGGGAGCTTCTGATGATACTTGAAGTTTCGGCTTTCTTTTCTTTCGAAGTATTTTGGCATCATTAAAGCTCCTAGCCTTGACGAAGGTTCCTCCTTTTCTTATTTTCTGGGTTCTTTTTTCTTTTTGTAATTCCATTTTTTTGAAAAAACTACCAAAGTCACTGGCACTTTTGGCGGGAGAGCTTTGGCGGTTGGAAGAAAAATACTCCGAGGATAAGGAGCTAGCGCTCTCGAAGGTCTGCTTGGTTGCAAGCTTACAACACTCTCCCTGAGATTGTTCTTGAAAATTAGCCGGAAGTCTGTGAACCGAACCCTTCAAAGGCTTTTTTTCGTCGAATTCTCTAGAACTTTTGCTTTTTCGGTCGAATTCTCTAGAATAACTTTTGAATTTTCGGTCGAATTCTTTAGAACCTTTGACTTTTTGGTCGAATTCTCTAGAACCTTTGAATTTTCGGTCGAATTCTTTAGAACCTTTGAATTTTGGGTCGAATTCTCTAGAACCTTTGTTTTGTCTGTCAAACTTTTCAGCATAGTTTTCATAAGATTTCTTCTTTCTTCCACCCTCTCCAGAACGGTTCGACTTCAGCATCAAGTGACAAGGAGGTTCGTCCATGGGGAGTGGAAAATCAGAACTGTACTTTTTCAGCACGGTGGTCTCCATGAACTGAATTCTACGACTTTGACGTAATAACAACTGCTCCAAAGAAAACATCTCTCGGTCTGAAACACCCAAGACATCCGGAACACCCTCAGATTTCACCCCTTCTGTTTTCCATTTCCTGTTCTCTGACATCTTCCGCAATAACAAATTTTTTAATGCGTTTTCTGACAAATCTTTTAATGAGTTTTGCGGCACATGACGTAACAAGCTTGGCGTTTTTAATAGCGATGACCCGTGTGAAGAACTTATTTGCGAAACTGAGTTAGGCTTTACGTAATGTGGTATCAAAAGTTGCGTGTTTGGGCTGGCTGTACCATTGGGTACTACGTGTGTGTATGACGCGTTTGGGCTTACGTATGTATGTGACGCGCTTGGACTTACGTACGTATGTGACACGCTTGGACCTACGTATGTCAGTGATCCATTTGGGCTTTCACGTGTGAGCGATGACCTGTGTGAAAAAATGTGTTGCGGAGACTCGACGTAATGATAACTAGCTACTCTTGGCACCAAGAGTCGTACGTTTGAAGCTGCTTGAACATTAGGTAACACGTGGGTATATGATTTAGCTGGAGCTACGTACGCAGGTGAAGCCACGTGCGTAGGCAATGCCCTTACATGTGGTAGCAATGACACGTTTGACGATGGGAGTGACTGCGCTTTTACGTAATGTAGACTTCTCCCTTTTGGTGCCAAGATTTTCGGACTTAAGGCTGGTGCAGCAATAGGAGCCACGTGTTTATGTGACGCGTTTGGAATCATGTGTTTATGAGATCTGTTCGCAACTACGTACGTATGCGACGTGCTTGGAACTACGTACGTATGCGACGTGCTTGGACTAGCACACGTACGTATCGACCTGTGTGAAGATGGGTGTTGTGGTGTTGAGTGCACCTTTGGAGAACACGGGCATGTGTCTTTTGACACAGCGAGGTGTGTGCCTGTAGGTGTTGATGCCAGATTGGTACATGAACCCATCGGAACCACGTGCGTAGGTGACTCGTTTGGAGCTGCATACGTACGTGGTGGTTCGTAGGTTGGTACATGCTGCGGTAGTGATTGCGTCTTGACGTAATGTTGACTTGTTCTTGCTGGAACAAAGATTTGCGTGTTCGGAGTCGGGGGAACCCACTGAGCATAAGGGACGCTTGGAAGAGCGTATGGATGCGAAAGAGTCGAGTGGAGACGGGCCTGCTGGGAACATGAGGCATACGACAACGCTGGACTTATGGCTGATGTTGAAGGTGAGTTTCTGGCTGAAGGAACCGTCTCAGTTGGGACCATGCTCGAATTTGGAGGCCTTGAGGTACGTCTTCTCATGCACTGGCCATTTGAACATAGAACGCTACCTTCACAAAATTTTGGATAACTGCGATCATAAGTTGTATTGCGAGAAACGTGACTTGAATTATGAGGTATGCTGTAACCTGACGTGGCGTGGCGTGACGTAATGTGGCATGGTTTGACGGGGTGTGGTGTGGCGTAGCGTGGTACTCCACAGCCTGGTGTGGCATAGTGTGGTGTGGCGTGGTGTGGTGTGGCGTGGTTGGGTGTGGCGTGGTGTGGTGTGGCATAGTGTGGTGTGGCGTGGTGGGGTGTGGCGTGGTGGGGTGTGGCGTAGCCTGGTGTGGCATAGTGTGGTGTGGCGTGGTGTGGTGTGGCGTGGTGGGGTGTTGCGTAGCCTGGTGTGGCGTGATGTGGTGTGGGGTAACGTGGAACTCCACAACCTGGCGTTGCGTGGTGTGGTGTGGCGTGGTGTGATGTAGCGTAGCCTGGTGTGTCGTGGTGTGGTACATCGCAGCTTGGTGTGGCGTGGTGTGGTACGTCGAAGCTTGGTGTGGCGTGGTGTGGCTCATCATAAAACGGCGTGTCCAGGAAACGAACAGAAGACTTTTGGTTCATGGGCCTCTCAGATTTGGTCGCTTTGATTATTGATGGATTGGGTGTGAGGGTGAGGGGGGTGAGGGTAGGAGGAGGATAGTTGGGCATCCGGGTGGGTTTGAAAAACACGCGGGTGGACCTTGGAGATGGGGGGGAGGACCTGAGAGATGGGGGGGAGGACCTGAGAGATGGGGGGGAGGACCTGAGAGATGGGGGGGAGGACCTGAGAGATGGGGGGGAGGACCTGAGAGATGGGGGGGAGGACCTGAGAGATGGGGGGGATGACCTGAGAGATGGGGGAGAAGAACTGAGAGATGGATGGGTGGAGGGAAAGTGCTGAGGATTTGTGTATTTGGCAGACAAAGAATAAGTATAGCTGTTGTTATTGTCATTTCTTTTTGTTTTTGTTGTTGTTTTTATTGTTGTTTTTATTGTTGTTTCTACTGCTGTTGATGTTTCTTCTGTTGCTGTTTCTATTCTTTCTGCTGCTGTTGATGTTGCTTCTGTTGCTGTGAATGTTGCTGTCATTGCTGCAACTGCTGCTACTGTTGCTGCATCAGCTGTTGCTTCCGTTTTTGATACTGTTTTTTCTGTTTCTACCGTTAAACCTCTCAACCATTCTTCCAATTTTGTCTTCTTTATTTCTATTTTTCTTTCGTCTGTCTGTCCATCCACGGTTGATTCTGCTGGTATTTTTGGCTCTTTTTTGGATGTATCTAATGGTTTTTCCGTTTCATCCCTGGTTGTAGCTGCTTTTGTTGCTTTATTTTTTGTTGTTGTGTCACTCTTTGTTGTACTTGCTTTTGTTGTATTATTGTTTGTTGTATTTGTTTTTGTTGTGTTATTGTTTGTTGTATTGTTTGTTGTATTGTTTGTTGTATTGTTTGTTGTATTATTGTTTGTTGTATTGTTTGTTGTATTATTGTTTGTTGTATTATTCTTTGTTGTATTAGTTATTGTTGTTGTTGTTGTTGTTTCATTCTTGGTTGTA
>OX387261.1:5590316-5592816 GCA_947562095.1 Branchellion lobata | reverse complement strand
CTTCTTTTTCTTCTATTTCTTCTTCTTCTTTTTTTTTTCTGATACTTTCTTTTTTGTTTATTCTTTTGTCATTATTTTTATTTTTATTTTTATTTTTATTGTTATTTTCGCATTTTTTCAAAATTCTCCGGTTGTTACGATGAATTCTTTTGTCATTCTTAAGCATTCTTTCATTGTTATTATTTTTGTTATTATTTTTATTTTCGTTATTATTTTTGTTTTTATTAATTTTTTTGTTTTTATTATTATTTCTTTTGTTTTTGTTGTTATTTTTGTTTTTATTATTATTTTTGTTTTTGTTGTTATTCTTTTTGTTATTATTTTTGTTTTTGTTATTATTTTTGTTTTTGTTGTTATTATTGTTATTATTGTTTCTTTTGTTTTTGTTGTTCTTATTTGTAGGAGCATTGTTTCTACTTTTGTTACATCTCCGTTTATAGATGCTCATGTTATTATTATTATTCTTGCTACTATTACAATTATAATTATCATTCTTTCTATTATTTTCATTATTTTTATTTTTATTATTATCATTATTATTTTTATTATTATTATTACTATTATTATTATTATTATTATTATTGTTATTATTATTATTTTTATTTTTATTATTATTATTATTACTATCTTCATTATTTTCATTATTATTATCTTTATTATTATTATTATTATTATTCATCTCACTTTTATTATTCCCATTATTATTATTATTCTCATTATTATTATTATTCTCATTATTATTATTATTCTCATTATTATTATTATTCTCATTATTATTATTATTCTCACTATTATTATTATAATTATAATTATTATTCTTATTATTAGTAGTATTTTCACTATTATTATTATTATTAGTATTAGTATTAGTATTATTTTTATTTTTATTATTACTATTATTATTTTCCGCATTAATGTTATTATTATGTTTGCTGCGGTTATGTTTGCTGTGGTGACGTTTTCCCTGGTGGTGCTTGCTGTGGTGGTGTTTGTGGTGGTGTTTGTGTTTGCTTTTTCGAGGTTCACTCAACATGAAACAGTGTTTGTTCATTTGGTTTATTAAAGAACCCATCCTTTCAGGCTCTATAACGTTTCTCTTCTTGCTATGTGGTGATGGTTGGTTGTTGAGTGATGGTTGGTTGTTGTGTGGTTGATTGTTGTGTTGTGGTTGGTTGTTGAGTGGTTGGTTGTTGAGTGGTTGGTTGTTGAGTGGTTGGTTGTTGGGTAGTTGGTTGTTGAGTGGTTGGTTGTTGGGTAGTTGGTTGTTGAGTGGTTGGTTGTTGAGTGGTTGGTTGTTGAGTGGTAGTTGGTTGTTAGGATATGATTGGTTGTTGAGTGGTAGTTGGTTGTTAGGATATGATTGGTTGTTGAGTGGGCGGTTATTGAGTAGGTGGTTGTTGAACAGTGGTTGGTCGAATGATGATTGCTTGTTAGGGTAGGTTTTGTAGTTGAGGTACAGTTGGTTTTTGTGTAAGGGTTGGTTATTAAATGGTTGGTTAAAAGATGGCTGGTTGTTAAGCAGTTGGTTTTTGGGTATTTGGTTGTTGAGTGGTTGGTTGTTGAGTGGCTGGTTGTTGAACAGTGGTTGGTTGTTGAACAGTGGTTGGTTGTTGAGTGGTTGGTTGTTGATTGGTTGGTTGTTGAGTGGCTGGTTGTTGAGTGGCTGGTTGTTGAGTGGCTGGTTGTTGAGTGGTTTGTTGTTGAGTGGTAGTTGTTTGTTGAACAGTGGTAGTTGTTTGTTGAACAGTGGTTGGTTGTTATGCAATAGCTGACTTCTGTAAAACGAAAGCTCATCATTGTTCAATTTTTTGCCGTGTTGCGGTGAAATCTTGTTGAGACGAAGTATTGCGCCTTTGAACGGGTGGTCGTTGGGGTTGTGTTCTTTTGATTGGTTTTTATGGTTTATCATAGGACCCGATCGTTCGGTTTTTAGATTCTTCACTTTCTTGTCATGTAGTCGGTTGTTGTGTTGTGGTGGTTGGTTGTTGTGTTGTTGCGGTTGGTTGTTGTGTTGTGGTTGGTTGTTGTGTTGTGGTTGGTTGTTGTGTTGTGGTTGGTTGTTGTGTTGTGGTTGGTTGCTGTGTTGTGGTTGGTTGTTGATCGGTTGGTTGCTGTGTTGTGGTTGGTTGTTGATTGGTTGGTTGCTGTGTTGTGGTTGGTTGTTGATTGGCTGGTTGGTGTGTTGTGGTTGGTTGTTAAGATATGATTGGTTGTTAAATGGGTGGTTGTTGAATGATGGTTGAGTGTTGAGGTATGGTTTATTATTAAGATATGGTTGGTTGTTATGTGGTCGGTTGAAAGAAGCCTGTTTATTGGGTGGTTGGTTGAAGGATGGTTGGTTGTTGAGTGGTTGGTTGAAGGATAGTTGGTTGTTAAGGGGCTGGTTGTTGAATGGTTGGTTGTTATGCAATAGCTGACTTCTGTAACACGAAGAGTCACTCTGGCGTAATTGTTTTCCATGGTGTGATTGAGGCTTGCCGAGACCAAGCAAGGAGCTTTC
>OX387261.1:5575316-5580316 GCA_947562095.1 Branchellion lobata | reverse complement strand
TATAAATTATATATCTTTTACTCATAATTACTTATCTAATGGATGGTTTGATGTTGGATGAGAGGTTGGTTAGTCTACTGAGGAAAAAAGTGGTGCTTTTGCCAGGTGGATGGAAAAAAAATAATTTTAAAATATTTTAATATTTTTAATATACAATCATAAATTTATAATTAACTAAAAACTTTTAATTTAATAAACAATAATTAATTAATAGGTAACCATAATTTTGTATTCAATTAAAATTCATAAAATTACTTATGATACTTCAATCTAACATATAAAAGAAATTATATAAAGGAAATTTTTTATTTTAATTTTTTGTCTTTCACCCATAAAATCTGACTCCACCCATAAAACTTGACTCCACCCATAAAATCTGACTCCACCCATAAAACCTGATTCCACCCACACATCTGACTCCACCCATAAAACCTGACTCCACCCATTCAACCAATCACAGGGCTTCGTACGCCTTCTGGCTCTTCCCTTATTCTCCTCCCTGACCTATCCTATCCCACCAACCACCACATCCTCCTCCTCCTTAACTACCTCACCAGTGTTGTGTGGTAGGTAGAAAAATTAATTTGTTCAGTCAATTATTTATTTCATTCGTTTTTTTAAATAATAATAATAATAATAATAACAACAACAATAATAATAATAATAATAATAATTTTATAATAAAAATAATATCATCATTACTAATACGCATTATTTTTTTTATTTATCTTTATTATTTTTCTTATCACTTTTTCTTATTATTTTTTTATTATTTTCATCATAATGGTGATTATTAATCTCATTATTAATTTTTTCAAATAATTAATTACCCTCTATTCAATTAGATCAACCTTTTTTTGTTGAACAAATCCATATTCGTCAACCATCACCAATAAAAAATCTTAAATAATCAAAAAAAGTTACACACACACACACACACACACACACACACACAAACACACACACAGGAAGCATGACAGCTTATCCACTTTTACCATCGTCATTGATCGGAGGACTGACAGCTGGAACAATATCAAGTCACTCCTCAACTGTTTACAAGTGAGGAGGAGGAGGAAGAGGAGGAGGAGGAGGAGGAGGGTGATGATGATGATGATGATGAAGATGATGATGATGATGATGATGATGATGATGATGATGATAATTCACAGCAACAGACCTGGTACAAAAAATCAGTAAAAGAAATTCATCTTCTAAAGCCAACTGGTATGTGAAGCACACACACAAACACACACACACACACACACACACACACACACACACACACACACACACACACAGGGTTTCTTACAGAAGTAGTGCGAGTTGTGTCGTTTAGTCACGATGAAAAGCTCCATCTACTACAACATCCAAAGGAACTCACACATCTCTTCACACATACAACCAACCATATACCCAACCCTACATCCACACATCCATCCAACCTCACTCCCTACCATACATCTAACATTTTATCCCACCTTCCATCCACACATCCATCCACACACCCACCCACACATCCATCCACACATCCATCCACACATCCACCCACACATCCACCCAACCATTCGTTAGCACAGTCATCCACAAAAGCATCATCACCACCAACATCATCATCATCATCACCATCATCATTACCACCACCATCACCACTAACATCCTCATCATCACCAACAACGTCATCATTACTAACATCATCATCATCATCATCACTACCACCATCCTTCGGATCATTAACTTCTTCTTTCAACATTGAAGAATGGATAGAAGATAGAAGAGTGAATTGTTGTTGTTACTGCTGTTGTTGTTTTCGATGTTGTTGTTGTTGTTGTTGTTGTTGTTGTTGTTGATATTGTTGTTGTTGCTGTTGTTGTTGTTTTCGATTTTGTTGTTGTTGTTGTTGTTGATATTGTTGTTGTTGCTGTTGTTGTTGTTGTCGATGTTGTTGTTGTTATTGTTTTTGTGGTCGATGTTATTGTTGTTGGTGTTGTTGATGTTGTTGTTGTTGTCGGTGTTGATGTTGTAGCTGTTGTTGTTGATGTCGTTGCGGAGTTAATTTTTATGATTAAATTTGATAAATAAATTTTTTTTTAAATCAACAAGGTGTACGCACATCCCTACTTATTTCACACATCCCTTAGATGATTGAAACGTTAGAAACGTACGTGACTGAAATGAAAAAGGCTGTTAACCCCGGTAAGAAGGATGAGGAAGAGGACGAAGAAGATGGAGGTGATGATGATGATTGCGATTTTAAGGACAATGATGTGGAAACAAAAAGAAAAAAAAGTAAAACAACATCACCATCATCATCATCATCATCATCATCACAACCACTTTTTCTTCTTCTTTCTTCTTCTCCTCCTCCAACCACTCTTCCATCCATCCACACCATCCTCGCAAGCTCGTTCAGGCAGCTAGACTCAGAAATCAAAGATAGGTGAGGTATTTTTTTCCTCTTTTTCCTTTTCCTCTTCTTCCTCTTTCTCTTCTTCCTTTTTCTCTTCCTTTTCCTCCTCCTCCTCCTTCTCCTCCTATTCCTCCTCCTTTTCCTTTTCCTCTTCCTCCTTCTTCTCCTCTTTCTTTCCCTCCTCCTTCTCCTCTTCCTCCTCCTTTTTATCCACTTCAGACTCAACAGCTTCACCATGGTGGCAGACAAAATGGAGGCTTGTGTGGCCAGCTGCCAAGCCACAACCACATGCTTCAACCACCACCCACACAAACGTTTCCACGCCGCAGTAGCTCAGAGGTTGCTTGAATAATACTAATACTAATAATACTACTACTACTACTACTACTACTATTACTACTACTACTACTACTACTACTACTACTACTACTACTACTACTACTACTACTACTACTACTACTGCTATTACTACTACTACTGCCATTACTACTCCTTTTACTACAACTAACAATAATAATAATAATAATAATAATAATAATAATAATAATAACCACACGGGCAGACTGATGGAAGAAATGACGGTTTGTTCACGCACACACACTAGGGATGTGAGGGTATTTGAGGCGTTTATGAGAGGGGTGTTGGAGTGTAAGAGAGATATGGAAAAGGTGGAAGAGGTAGGTGGGTGGTTATCGGTAGACGGGTGGGTGGGTGAGTGGGTGAATTGGTGGGTGGGTGGATAGTTGGGTAGGTGAATGGGTGGATAAGTGAGTGGGTGGGTGGATGGTTGAGTGGGTGGGTGGGTGGATAAGTGATTGGGTGGGTGGATGGGTGAGTGGGTGGGTGGATAGGTGGGTAGGTGAATGGGTGGATAAGTGAGTGGGTGGGTGGATGGGTGAGTGGGTGAATGGGTGGATAAGTGAGTGGGTGGGTGGATGGGTGAGTGGGTGGGTGGATGGGTGAGTGGGTGGGTGGATAAGTGAGTGGGTGGGTGGATGGGTGAGTGGGTGAATGACTGGTAATGGGTTGTGGGTGAAGAGTTCAAATTATTATTATTATTGTTTATTTTTTGTTTATTATTCCACCTTCATCACACCCAACAATGACAGATGGATTCAAAAGTGGAACAAGATAAATCACTTCTCAGACAACTTTGTCACCAAGGCAACCTTTCACACATCCTCAACAAACACGCACACACAAACACACATACAAACACAAATACTTACTCACATACAAACACTAACAAACACACGCACACGAATACACTCGCACAGACAAACACACAGACACACACAACCACACAGACAGATTTAAATTCACTGACGCACACAAACTCACAACGAGAGATACACACAATTACGAATGGAAATACAATAGAAGAGACAACCACACACGCACACAAACACGCAAATAATCACACGGACAAGGAAGAAGACAAACGGAAAGATATGGAGACACACACAGATAAACACCCATATAACACTTCTCAACTTCTTTTAATTCTTGATGCTGTTAACGTTGTCCTGAGCAATAACCAGGTGAAAATCATCTTTTTCTTCTTCCTCCTCTTCCTCCTTCTCATCATCCTCTTCTTCTTTTTCTTTTTCCTCTTCTTCTTCTTCCTCCTCTTCATACTTTTGAGCTTCTTCTCATCATCATCATCACCATCTCATCTTCCTCCTCCTCATCATCATCCTCATCATCATCATCATCATCACCATCATCATCATCACCATCATCATCATCATCATCATCATCATCATCATCACCATCATCACCATCATCATCATCATCATCATCATCATCATCATCATCATCACCATCATCATCATCATCATCATCATCATCATCATCACCATCATCACCATCATCATCATCATCATCATCATCATCATCATCATCATCATCATCATCATCATCATCATCATCATCATCATCACCATCTCCAGTTGAGGAAGACCTCATTATTAGACTTGAAAAAATCAAAAAACTTCATTTTGAAAGAAGAGGAAGAAGAAAAAGATGATGGTAAGAATGGTGGTGGTGGTTGTGGTGGTGGTGGTGGTGGTGGTGGTGGTGGTGGTGGTGGTTGTGGTGATGATGATGATGATGATGATGATGATGATGATGATGATGATGATGATGATGATGATGATGGCGAAGTCAAAGAATGCTTGAAAATGAAGACGAAGTAAAAGACGCAGAGAAGGAAATCCTCACAGATAAAGAAGAAAAGAGGAGGAGGAAGAAGAGGAAGATGGTGTACGAAGGGTTACTTGGGTGGTGGGGGGAGAAGATGGGGGTGGTGGAGGGAAAGGTGGGGGTGGTGGAGGACATGGCTACGATGATGAACAAGCACCTCAATAACTCGCTGCATCTCTTCTCTGAACTGGACAAGGTGATGGAGGGCAGGGGAGGAGGGGGAGGAGGAGTTAGGAAGAAGAATAAGGAGAAGAAGTTAGGAGGAGGAGTGAAGAGGAGGAGTTAGGAGGAGGAGGTGAAGTGGGAAGAAGAGAAGGAGAAAGAGGAGGAGGAGAAGGAGGAGGAGGAGGAGGAGGAGGAGGAGGAGGAGGAGGAGGAAAAGGAGGAG
>OX387261.1:5562816-5565316 GCA_947562095.1 Branchellion lobata | reverse complement strand
ACTACTACTACTACTACTACTACTACTATTACTACTACTACTACTACTACTACTACTACTACTACTACTACTACTACTACTACTACTACTACTACTACTTCTACTACTACTACTACTACTACTACTACTACTACTACTACTACTACTACTACTACTACTACTACTACTACTACTACCACTAATTCTACTATTACAACAATGATACAACAACAACAAAGTATTTTAATATATTGAAATTTAAATTCTCAACAACAACCAGATAATCATAAATTAGTAATACTACTACTACTACTACTACTACTACTACTAATAATAATAATAATAATAATAATAATAATAATAATAATAATAATAATAATAATAATAATATTAATTATAATAATAATAATAATAAAAATAATAATAATAATAATAATAATAATAATAATAATAATAATAAAATACTCAAGCCAATGTCAATCTTCTCATTATTTATTTTATTTTTTCATTGTTATTTTCGTTGTGTTACCGGCATTACTAACATCCACACCACTAATAAACCTGATGCAATATGATGCGGTTTAAAAGCACTAGGTTACGTCAAACATACAATGTATAACTGAATACAATGTGAAACAATACAATTAAATACAAAAAAATAAAATGCTAAACAATAAAATTTAATACAATATAAAAAATACAGAACAAAAAGTGACATTTAACATAAAATACAATTTAAAACAATACAATACACTGCAATATACAAAAATACAATTCAACACTACATAAAATTACAACATGTATTGAAATACAAAGCATTACAATACAATACAATACAATACAATACAATAAAACAATACAATACAAGTACTAACATCACTATAGTGGCATTAACCCCGTAGAGTTTTAAGGCCACATTGTATTAACAAAGATCTATAAACAACCTATTCATTTATGTAGCTCTATATGAATTTTCTTGTCATTTTTATAGAGCTGTATTATTTCTTCGAACATTTATCTAGCCCATAATAATTTTCTTATACTTTATGTAGCGTAATTTCTTTTAGCGTTCAATCTGTCCAGGTCTGTTGCTAATAAAGGTTGTTAGATTGACTGTTTTTCGATTCTCTATTGAAAAAAAAAATTTTTTTTTTACATTTCCTAAATTCTGTTAAAATATATATAAAATTGATTCATCTTTTTAAAATTTAGTTTTAATTATTTAAAAGATTAAAAAAAATAATCATTATAAAGATTTTAATTAAAATCTTGGAAGTTTTATCATAATCTTATCTAATCAAATCACTTATAGCATTTATCAACCCTGTTCAATAGCGCTTAATCATTAAGATTATCATGATGATGATGATTTTTTTTTTCAATATTATAGTTTACTTAAACCGAGAAAATTCCATTTAAAGCTTAGTTTGTGAATTTTACTGTAATAATTATTTTATAAATAAATAATTTTGAATAATCCTTTCATAAATAAATAATTTTGAATAATTCTTTTATAAATAAATAATTTTGAATAATTTGAAATAATAATTTCATAAAAGAGTATTTTTAAACAATTATGCCATTAATAAGTATTTTTAAAGCATAATCCGTGCCGGACAACACAGCACACTGGGCATGAATGACCAGCTCAAAGAATGAACCAAGAAGCTTCGGCCTGCAACAACATCAGAAGACAAAAATATAAATTTTAGTTTTTTTTTCATTTATTTTTTATATATTTGCATTCTCAAAATGCCTTTCAGCACTATGTTCAAAAGCGGGAGTGAAAAAAAATCTTTTTGAACTGAAACAATAAATTAATAAGCTAAAAAAATTTTTTTAAATTAGAAAAATCAAGTTTTTCAATTCTTATTTAATTTTATTTTTAAACCTTTTATTATTTCAGCTACTTTTAAAAAATTTTTCGTATGTGAATCCTTCTTTGGTGCACTTGTCAAGTAATATTCAGTTGAAGATCTGGTAATTTTGAAAAAACAAGTCGTGAAAAAGCTTGAAAATATATACATTTTCAAAACTTTTTAGACATTAAAATATTGTATTTTGCTCAAAATTGTCTCAAACTTCAATTCCGGATTCTGAGTTCTAGATGATGGCGTTCACTGAATCAAATCCAGTCAGAAACAAAAGATAGAAAATCTGTCTCAATAATGGATCCATATTTATAAAGCCTATATTTCACATTATGTGGAATTTTAATTCATTTTTAACAAAGTCAATTTTCAAAATCAGGTTCAAAGTTGAAAAATCTTGAAAAGTTGAGGGTTTGATTATCATATGTTTGATTCGTTTTTAAAAATTATAAAATCAAAAAAAAATTTTTCATTTTGTTCGTAAGATTCCAAATCAAAAAGTCACTTTACAGTGGTTCTATGACCAAACCCCCAATCAAAATTTGCTTTTTTTTTCGGACATACAATATATATTGAAATAAAACTTAAAAAGTTGTTTTTCAAAAAAAATATGTGAAAAAAAAAAAAATTTTGGAAAAAATATCAGAATA
>OX387261.1:5552816-5557816 GCA_947562095.1 Branchellion lobata | reverse complement strand
TATTTCTTAATCTTCTTTAATCTTTCTTAATCTTCTTCAATATTTCTTAATCTTTCTTAATCTTTCTTAATCTTTCTTAATCTTCTTTAATCTTTCTTAATCTTTCTTAATCTTCTTTAATCTTTCTTAATCTTCTTTAATATTTCTTAATCTTCTTTAATCTTTCTTAATCTTCTTTAATATTTCTTAATCTTCTTTAATCTTTCTTAATCTTCTTCAATATTTCTTAATCTTTCTTAATCTTCTTTAATCTTTCTTAATCTTCCTTAATCTTTTATTCTTTCTAAACCATTATCAAATTTCTGAATCAATTGTCAATTTTCCTAAATTAATTCAATCTTTCTAAATCAATTCAAATCTTTCTAAATCAATTCAACTCTTTCTAAATCAATTCAAATCTTTCTAAATCAATTCAAATCTTTCTAAATCAATTCAAATCTTTCTAAATCAATTCAAATCTTCCTTAATCAATTCAAATCTTCCTAAATCGATTCAGGTTCTTGTTTTTAAAAATTGTTAACTCATTTCGTTTCTCATATTATTATTTTTTCATCTTAATCGTTTTTTTATTTTTCTATAAAAAAATTTCAAATTATTGAAAAATTAAAAACATAAAAACTTTTCACTCATTAAAATATATTTTTATTTTTTTTAATTATTTTTATAAATTATTTTTTATTTTTAAAATCATTTATTATTTTTTTATATTATTTTCCAAAAATCATTTTTTCATTTCTCTTAATCTCATATTCCTTTCATTAATCATCTCAAATCTCGTTAATCATACCCCATCTCCGTGACTTGCAAAAGCTGACTCCATCATAATCTTCTCTAAATCTTTCTTTAATCTTTTCTAAATCTTGTTCAAATCTTGTTTCGTTTTCATATAAAATTCAAATCCTCTAATCCCTTCTTAATCATATTAAATCCTTCTTAATCCATTCTAAATCTTTCTAAATCATCATTACTCTTTATTAATGCTTTCTCTTTAGTCCATCTTTACTTTTTCTAAATCTCTCTTAATCTATACTTAATCTTTCAAAATCTTTCTCTATCTATACTCAATCTTTCTAAATCTCTTTCAACTCATCCTTAATCCAACTTTAATCTCCCTAAATCCTTCTCAGGAGTGTGCATGTGGGAGATTATGTCTTATGGGGTCAAGCCGTTTGTGGGAGTCAAGAATTCTGACATAAGCTGCCTTATTGAAGTTGAAGGTGATGAGGAGGAAGAAGACGAAGATGGGATGATGATGTTGAGGAAGATGAGGAAGAGGAGGAAGAGGAGGAAGATGAGGAAGAGGAGGAAGAAGAGAAAGATGGTGCTAAGGAGGAGGAAGAGGAGGAGGAGGAGAAGGAGGAGGAGGAGGAGGAGGAGGAAGAGGAGGAGTAGGAGAAGGAGGAGGAGGAAGAGGAGGAGGAGGAGTAGGAGGAGGAGGAGGAGGAGGAGGAGGAGGAAGAGGAGGAGTAGGAGAAGGATTATTTTAATTTTTGTTTCTATTTCTAGTATAAAAAAAATTAATTATTTTACTTACTTTTTTCCCTTTTTTCATTCTCGCCGTCCTCTTCACTCTCTTTTCTTAATCCTTTCAAATCCTCTTTAATCTTTCTAACTCTTTCTCTTTTTCCTCTTTTTTTCTCTTTCTCTTCCTCCTTTTATTTTTCCTCCTCCTACTTATTTTTTTCTCCCTCTCTTCCTCTTCCTTCTTCTCCTCCTCCTCTTTTTCCTCCTCCTCCTCCTCCTCCTCCTCCTCCTCCTCCTCCTCCTCCTCCTCCTCCTCCTCTTCTTCCTTTTCAGGAAAGAGACTTCCAATACCTGATGACACTCCAGTTTCTTTGTACCAGCTGATGCTGCGTTGTTGGCAGGTGAAGATGAGTTAGGAGGAGTAAGGAGGAGTCAGGAGGTGTTAGGAGGAGTTAGGAGGAGTTAGGAGGAGTCAGGAGGAGTAAGGAGGAGTTAGGAGGAGTAAGGAGGAGTTAAGAGAAGTTAGGAAGAGTTAGGAGGAGTTAGGAGGAGTTAGGAGGAGTAAGGAGGAGTTAGGAGGAGTTAGGAGGAGTTAGGAGGAGTAAGGAGGAGTTAGGAGGAGTAAGGAGGAGTTAGGAGAAGTTAGGAGGAGTTAGGAGGAGTTAGGAGGAGTAAGGAGGAGTTAGGAGGAGTTAGGAGGAGTTAGGAGGAGTAAGGAGGAGTTAGGAGGAGTTAGGAGGAGTAAGGAGGAGTGAGGAGGAGTAAGGAGGAGTTAGGAGGAGTTAGGAGGAGTTAGGAGGAGTTAGGAGGAGTTAGGAGGAGTGAGGAGGAGTAAGGAGGAGTTAGGAGGAGTTAGGAGGAGTTAGGAGGAGTAAGGAGGAGTTAGGAGGAGTTAGGAGGAGTTAGGAGGAGTAAGGAGGAGTTAGGAGGAGTTAGGAGGAGTTAGGAGGAGTAAGGAGGAGTTAGGAGGAGTGAGGAGGAGTAAGGAGGAGTTAGGAGGAGTTAGGAGGAGTTAGGAGGAGTGAGGAGGAGTAAGAAGTTTTTATTAGTATTTCCCATTGTAAAATTTATTAAAATTTATTTTTTTTGTTTTTATATCATTATTAATATTATTATTATTTTATTATTATTATTATTATTATTATTATTATTATTATTATTATTTTTATTATTGTGTTCTAGCTCAATCCTAGCAACAGACCTGACTTCATGACTATTCAACAACAACTAAGGTTTTATTATTATTATTATTATTATTATTATTATTATTATTATTTATATTATTATTATTATTATTATTTGTATTTTTATCATTATTTTTTTTTTCATATTTTAAATACATTTTTTTCAGTCAAATTTTGTACGACGAAAAGATGGGAACAAACCAGGCTATGTACTTATCAAGCGGTGATGATGATGATGATGATGATGATGATGATGATGATGATGATGATGATGATGATGATGATGATGATGATGATGATGATGGTGATGATGATGATGATGATGATGATGATGATGATGATGATGATGATTTATATTCCAATTACAGATCTTGCTCTACAGCCACCTCAAAAGGTAATTTTACTTTTATTTTCATTTTTTATTATTTTTATTATTTTAATTTATTTCATTTTTTTTTTCTTTTTTTTCTTTTTTTTATGTTTGTTATTTCTTTTTTATTTATTTTTCTCTATTTTTTTTTTCTTTCATTTTTTTCCATTTTTTAAAACCTTTCATTAATAACTATTATTATTATTATTATTTTTATTGTCAACTTTTTTATTATTATTTTTCTATTTGATCTTCACTTTTAATTAATATTTCAAATAAATGAAAAAATTCAATTTATGTAATAATAAAACAAATAGATTTTGAAACGTTGGAAAAAATCAATTTCTTTCTTTTTATTATTTTTTTTAATTTATTATTTTTTTTGTAGTTTTTATTATTTTTTTTAATTTTTTATTTTTTCTATACTTTTTATTATTTTTTTTAATTTTTTATTCTTTCTATAGTTTTTTTTTTCTACTTCTTTTAATAATAATTATCATTATTTCTCAATAATAATTGTTATTATTCTTTTTTTAAATAAAAAATTAAGAATAATTCTTTTTTTAAATAAAAAATTAAGAATAATTTTTTTTTTAATTGAAAAAATTAAAAAAAAATTTTTTTTTTCAATAATTATTATTTTCTCTCTTAATTTTCATTACTATTATTATTCTTTTCATGATTTTTTATTTTTTTTTTAAATTGTTCAATAATAATTTTTATTAATTTTTTTTAAATTTTTTTAATTATTTTATTTTAATTTTTTATTTATTTTTATATTAATTTTTTTTTCCAGCCGAACAAGCTTCCAGGAAGCTTCCCTGACGTCAAGTTCAACACGATGACCGTGTCCACACCAAATCTTCTCTTCCAACCACAACAACAACAACAACAACAACAACGTCATCAACAACAACATCAACAACCACAACCACAACAACATCAACAACCACAACAACGACAACGTCAACAGAACGATGATGATAATTCCAGGTGTGTTGGGAAAAGTGTAAATAAAGAATATGAATAATAATTTTATGATAATAATAATAATAATATAAAAAATAATAATAATAATAATAAAATAATAATAATAATAATAATAATAATAATAATAATAATAATAATAATAATACCAAAATTAATAATAATAATAATAATAATAATAATAATAATATTAATATTAATAATACCAATAATACTTTTATTATTATTTTTTTTACAGTTCTAATATTTACACCGAGCAAGGCCTGCCAACCAAGGTTGAAATTTCGAATAAAAAAATTTCACAAAAATTTTTTTTTAATTGAGTTTAAAAAAAAATTATTTTTATTATTTTTTTTTTTAAGTTTTTGTTAATTAAGTTTCCTTTTTCAATTAAAATTTTTTTATTATTTTAATTTAATAATGAAAATTTTTCAAAGTGAAATTTTTTCCTCAGTTCATTTTTTTGTGACAACTTTTTTTTCATAAAAAAACTATCTAAAATTTTTTCAGAATTTTTTTCCAAGTTTTTAATATAAATATTTTTTTTTCTGGAATATTGATTTTTTGGAAAAAAATTTTATATTAAAAAATTTTCTAGTGAGAAAAACTATAAGCAAAATGAATGAAAAAGTTAATTTATTTTTGTAAAAAATTTCTATTTTTTTTTAAATTTCCACTGAAAACTTTAAAAAAAATTATTTTGTGACAAAAAAATTGAGTGATCAATTTTTAATTTTGAAAAAAAAATTGTGAGAATTATTTTTTCGTGTTTTTATAGTGGAATTTTTTATAATAATTTTTATTTTTCAAAATTCAACAAATTTTTTTTTTTTTGTCATACTTAAAATATTTCTTAGATTTTATTTCCAAAAAAATGATTCCAGATTTTTCAAGACAACAACAACAACAACATTAACGACAACAACACCAACGTCAACAACAACAACAACATCAACAACAACAACAACATAAACGAAAACATAAACAACACAAAC
>OX387261.1:5510316-5545316 GCA_947562095.1 Branchellion lobata | reverse complement strand
ATACAAAACAATACAATACAAAACAATACAATACAAAACAAAACAATACAATACAAAACAATACAATACAATACAAAACAATACGATACATTACAATATAATAAAATACAAAAAAATACAATAAAGTACAATACAATACAAACACGAATATTATTATAGTGGCATTAACCCCGTAGAGTTTTGAGGCCACGGAAATATGATGGACGGATGGAGGAGTGACAGAAGGCGGAAGAAGGGATGAATAGATGGATGAAGAAAGAATGAAAGAAGAAAATGGATGGATGGAAGGAGGGATGAAGGAGGATGGATGGGTGGAAGGAGGGATGAAGGAGGATGGATGGGTGGAAGGAGGGATGAAGGAGGATGGATGGATGGAGGGAGGGATGAAAAAGGATGGATGGATGGAGGAAGATAGATGGATGGAGGGATGGATAAAGGAGAATGGATGGATGAAGGGAGGGATAAAGGAGGATGGATGGATGGAAGGAGGGATGAAGGAGACCAACTGGTGGGGTAGGTACAGGGATGCACCCCCATGAAGGTTTCGTTTGTACACCTGTAAAAGTGCGTGCAGTCACCAGGAACCGGAAACCTGGAAATTGGAAAATTTGGTTTAATTAAATAATTAAGTAATTAATTAATTAATTAATTACTTAATTAATTAATTAATTAATTAGTTAATTAATTAATTAATTTTTCCCTTCCTTTATCGAGTTATTGAGTTATTTTTGTTTAATTGTTTATTTATTCATTTATCCATTTATTTTTCATTCATTCATTCATTTATGTATTTGTATTGTATTGTTTTGTATTGAATTGTTTTGTATTGTTTTGTATTTTATTGTATTGTACTTCATTGTATTGTATTGTATCATATTGTACCATCTTGTATTGTATTATATTTTATCATATTTTATTGTATATTATTGTATTGTATTGTAATGTACTGTATCATATTGTATTGTATTGTATTGTATTTTAATGTATAGTTTTGTATTGTATTGTATTTTATTGTATTGTATTGTATTGTATTGTATTGTAATGTATTGTATTGTATTGTATTTTATTGTATTTTATTGTATTGTACTATATTGTAACCCACCTCACGTCACCAGAAATACCACTGCAGTCTGCTGTGTGAGCACATGACGTGGTGACAGAGGCGATGCTGTAGAAAAAGTTGAATTTTTGTTGTCTAATTTATTCTTTTTATTTTATTTTTTTTTATTTTTTCCATTTTATTTTTATTTTTTAAATTATTTTTCTTCTTTTTTTCTTCTTTGATTCATTCCGTTTTATTTTTATTTTTTAAATTATTTTATTTAATTTTTTTTATTCATTTTTTAATTTAATTTCATTTTCATATTTTTAAATTAATTTTTTTTATTTTGAGCCAGCAATAATCTGAATATTAATATAATATATCCACTGTCAATTTGTTTTTACATTAAATTAATAAAATGGTTAACTAAATATTAATTAAGTTGGTTAAAATGAAGATTAGATTAGATAAGATTAGATTAGATTAGATTAGATTAGATTAGATTGGATTAGATTAGATTAGATTAGATTAGATTAGATTAGATTAGATTAGATTAGATTAGATTAGATTAGATTAGATTAGATTAAAACCCACTCTTGACATCCAGGTGGAGTTTCATCGGCGTCAAAAACTTCTCCTTCTTCACATTCAATGATCCTTCCTACTTCTGAAGGAGTAGTAGTAGTAGTAGTAGTAGTAGTAGTAGTAGTAGTGGTAGTAGTAGTAGTAGTAGTAGTAGTAGTAGTAGTAGTAGTAGTAGTAGTAGTACTAGTAGTAGTAGTAGTAGTAGTAGTAGTAGTAGTAGTAGTAGTAGTAGTAGTAGTAGTAGTAGTAGTAGTAGTAGTAGTAGTAGTAGTAGTAGTAGTAGTAGTAGTAGTAGTAGTAGTAGTAGTAGTAGTAGTAGTAGTAGTAGTAGTAGTAGTAGTAGTAGTAGTAGTAGTAGTAGTAGTAGTAGTAGTAGTAGTAGTAGTAGTAGTAGTAGTAGTAGTAGTAGTAGTAGTAGTAGTAGTAGTAGTAGTAGTAGTAGTAGTAGTAGTAGTAGTAGTAGTAGTAGTAGTAGTAGTAGTAGTAGTAATAGTAGTAGTAGTAGTAGTAGTAGTAGTAGTAGTAGTAGTAGTAGTAGTAGTAGTAGTAGTAGTAGTAGTAGTAGTAGTAGTAGTAGTAGTAGTAGTAGTAGTAGTACTTCAAACTTTACCTCCAGTACACTGGGTGTAGGAATAGCACCCAACCCCGTATGGTCCATCTGCTCTATCACGACAGTCTACTTGCGCCAAGGCCGGAGTCGCCAAGATTGCGATAACTGGGATGATGGATGAAGGATGGTTTGGATTAGGAAGTGGATTTGAAAAGAAAACCATATTGAGAATCTAATCTAATCTACTCTAATCTAATCTAATCTAATCTAATCTAAGCTAATCTATTCTAATCTATTCTAATCTAATCTAATCTAAACTAATCTAATCTAATCTAATCTAATCTAACCTAATCTAACCTAATCTAATCTAATCTAATCTAATCTAATCTAACCTAATCTAATCTAATCTAATCTAATCTAATCTAATATAATCTAACCTTATCTAATCTAACCTAATCTAATCTAATCTAATCTAACCTAATCTAACCTAATCTAAGCTGATACAATCTAATTTTATCAAGGCATTTGTATAGCGATTAAAGAATAACATACAATATTTATTCCACAATTGAAATCTTTGCACAAATTTAATCAAAAAGAAGAGTTTAGGATTAAGAAATTTCGAGATTAAAAGTGAATTTAACTGACCGCTGAGAAGAAGAAACATGTTGAGGTGGTAGTTAATTGTGGTGGTTATATTTGGAAGTTTGTCTTGAAAGAAGATAACACCTCAGACAGGCCTGTCCTTATATGCGCATTATTTATTTCGATCTTTTTCTACTTTAGTCTACTTCTTCTACCACTTTAGTCTACTTCTTCTACCACTTTAGTCTAATTTCTCTGCGCCCGTATCACGCTCTGGTATTCCTGGTTCTTATTCCAAACTTTTTCCCATTTATCGAAAAAGAAAATAATAATAATAATAATAATAATAATAATAATAATAATAATGAAATTGCTATTATTATTATTTTTCTTTTTTCTTTTTTATTAATTTTTTTTTTTTTCAATTATTTTTTTATTATTATTATTGTAATTATTATTATTATTATTATTAATATTATTATTTATATTATTATTATTATTATTATTATTATTATTATTATTATTATTATTTTTATTATTATTATTATTATTATTATTATTATTATTATTATTATTATTATTATTACTAATATTTTATTTTTTATTTTTTTTTTATTTTATTTTTTTATTTATATCAGTATTACTATTATTATTAGTATTTATATTAATTTTAATAATAACAACAAAAACAAATTTGCTATAGCGCACAGTTCGTAAACTAGTTGCCTCAGAGGCATAATGTCAATAAGAATTATTTTGTTTTCTTTAATAATTTATTATTATTATTATGTATTTAGTCTTAATTATGATTAAAATTCCAAAAAATACAGGATACAATCATCAAAAACTAATATTCAATAATTACTATTTATACTAATACTAAAGGCAACACATCTCATTAGCAGTATTAATATGGTTTCGGAATTATACATGGTTAATGATAAAATTCGTTTTTGTATTGTATTGTATTGTATCTTATTGTATTGTATTATCTTTGTGTTGTATTGTTTTGTTGTTTTATTTTATTGTATTTTATTTTATTGTATTGTATAGTATTGTAATGTTTTGTTTTGTATTGTATAGTATTTTAATGTATTGTTTTGTATTGTATAGTATTGTAATGTTTTGTTTTGTATTTTCTTACATTATATTGTATTGTATCTTAATTTCATTTTTTTGTATTGTTTTGTGTTTTTTTAAAATTTTTTTAGTTTTTTTTGTATTTCCGCCTTTATCAAATATCAACACACAATCACAAACAATATTAACATCCCAACTAAAAATACAATTTAAAAATTCATTTTTTAAAAATATAAAAATAAAAAATAAAAATTTCAAATACTATTTTTATTTTTATTTTTTTATTTTTTTTTTTCAAATAAACTTTTTTAATTTTTTTTTAATCCTTTCAAAGTGTCTTTATATTTTAATTTTTCGGCCAATTTTTTGTATTTTTATTTTTTTCTCATCGTTTTTATTCATTTTTATTTTTCATTTTTCAAATTGTTTTAGTTTTTTCATTTTTTTATATCCATTTTCAATTTTTTTAAATCTATTTCTATTATTAATTTCTGAAATCATTCATTTTAATTTTTATTATTAATTTTCAAAATTTTTTTTATTTATTTTTCTTATTATTTTTTTATTGTTTTTATTTTTCTTTTTTTTTAAAAATTTAATAATTTTTTTTCTTTTTTTGCTTCTCATGGGTCATGATACAGTAATTAACCTACAGAGACATCCAAGTAATTTGGCTTTTTGCTGACGTAATTATTTTTATTTTTATTTTTATTTTTATTTTTATTTTTACTTTTATTTTTACTTTTATTTTTATTTTTGTTTTTATTTTAATTTTATTTTTGTTTTTATTTTTATTTTCATTTTCATTTTTATTTTCTCCAAATATTTATATAATAAATCCTTTTTAAATTTTTTATCAATTAAAATTTCACTTTTAATCTTATCACTAGTTTTTTGAAGTTTCACTTGGTTGATATAACTGCCTCAAAACTCTTCGGGGTTAATGCCACTTAAATTATATATATATATATATTATAAAAAATATATTAAAAAATAAATTTTTAAAAAAACCTTTTTTCATATTTAAAAAAAATATTTTTAATATTAAAAAAAAAATTTAATATTTAAAAAAAATATTTTTAATATTTAAAAAAAAATTTAATATTTAAAAAATATTTTTAATTTAAAAAAAAAAAATATTTTTAATATTTTGAAAAAAAATTTTAATATAAAAAAAAAACATTTTTCAATACGTCTAAAAAACTGTTTTGATATATCTAAAAAAGATTTCATATGTCTAAAAAATCCTTTTTACTACATCTGGAAAATGTTGATAAATATCTAAACAAAATTTTATTAATACAATACAATACAATACAATACAAAACAATACAATACAATACAATACACTACAATACAATACAATACAATACAATACAATACAATACAAAACAATACACTACAATACAATACAATACAATACAATAAAATACAAAACAATACACTACAACACACTACAATACAATACAATACAATACAATACACTACAACACACTACAATACAATACAATACAATACAATACAATACAATACAATACAAAACAAAACAAAACAATACAATACAAAACAATACAATACAATACAATAAAATACAAAACAATACAATACAATACAATACAATACAATACAATACAATACAATACAATACAATACAATACAATACAATACAATACAATACAATACAATACAACACAATATAACACAACACAATACAATACAATACAATGCAATACAACACAATACAACACAATACAATACAATACAATACAAACACGAATATTATTATAGGGGCATTGACCCCGTAGAGTTTCGAGGCCACGTATACACCCGAAAAAATATTCATATATCCGAAAAAAATGTGTTGATAAAAGATTTGCTGCGTATAGCAAAAAATTTCTTAAACGGTTTAAAAAAAACATTTGATATATCTAAAAAAAAGATTTGATACATATAAAAGAGGATTTGATACATCTAAAAAAAATTTAATTTTATTTAAAATAATTTAATGTATCTAAAAGTTCTGATGGATATCTACAAAAAATAATTAATTTGGGTGTATCTTAATCAGGCCACCTGGGTGTGAATGAGTGAATGTTGAAGACAAAAATGATTAAAAAAATAAAAATACAACAAAATCAATGAAACTGAACGGTCCAAAAAAATTTTAATCAGCGCTGTAAAAATGTCCTGATCGGATTCGATTAAAACAAAACGTTCACGCTTGAGTGGTGATTGAAAATTGATTTTTTTAGTTTATAAATACGCCATCACTCATTCATCATTCCATCACAACTTCCCATCATCACCACTGAGCTTGCTGGAAAGATTTCTAGAAAACGCCAAAGAGGATTACAGAAAAGGTTGTTTTTTTAATAATAATCATTAAAAAATTATATATTTTTTTTGTAATTAATTTTTATTATTTTTTTTCAATTGGGTTCAAAATAACCTCCGAAATAAGTTTAAAAAAGTTTTTTTCAATAATTCTAAATTATTTTTTAACCAAAATTCCTGAAAAATATTTCTAAAAATCTTTTGAAAAAATTTCCCTTCAAAATAGCCTATCAAAATAAGCTCCATAGAAGCTTCTGGTAAGACTCCAGAGATGGCGCTAATAAAACTTTCGAGCGCTTTTGAACAGTGCGGAATCAACGCTATATAAATGATTTGATTTGATTAGATTAGAAGAATAAGCTTCCAGTAAGGCTCCATAGAAACTTCCAGTAAGGCTCCATAGAAACTTCCAGTAAGGCTCCATAGAAACTTCCAGTAAGGCTCCATAGAAACTTCCAGTAAGGCTCCATAGAATCTTCCAGTAAGGCTCCATAGAAACTTCCAGTAAGGCTCCATAGAAACTTCCAGTAAGACTCCATAGAATCTTCCAGTAAGGCTCCATAGAAACTTCCAGTAATGCTCCATAGAAACTTCCAGTAATGCTCCATAGAAACTTCCAGTAAGGCTCCATAGAAACTTCTAGTGCCTTCTACCCTTTCCAGTTTCCAGAAAAGTCCAGAAATTATGAAGCTGGCTTTGGCGCTGATGGCGCTTATGGCCTTAGCCTGCATGGCTCGCGCAGGTTGGAGTTTTCATTATTTGTTTTAAAATAATTGATAATTTTATTTTAATATTTTTTTAAATTTATTTAAATTATATTATTGGATTATTTTGATTTATTAATTTATTGTATTATTTTCATATTAATTTTTTATTCTAGTATAATATTTTTTTGTATAATTTTATTATTATTTTATTTTATTATTATATATATAAATTTGAAAGCGTCCCATCCATGTATCCATGAGTCAATCCATCCATCCATCCCTCCATCCATCTATCCCTCCATCCAGCCATCCATCCATCCATCCATCCATCCATCCATCCATCCATCCATCTATCCATCCATTCATATATATATCCTTCCATCCATCCATCCATCCATCCATCTATCCATCCATTCATATATATATCCTTCCATCCATCCATCCATCCATCTATCTATCCATTCATATATATATCCTTCCATCCATCCATCCATTCATCTATATATTTATCTACCCTTCCATCTATACATCTATCCATCCATCTTTATATCTATTTATCTACTAATTCATCTACCCACCCATCCATCCATTCATCCTCCCCATCTTATCCCACCCATCCCTCATCAGTCCCCCATATCCCACCCACTCCCTACCCAAACCCTCTTTTATTCCCCATCCTTAACCCCCTCCCCTTTCCGTCTCTACTCTCTTTCTATCCCCACACAATTTGGGGTTGATGCCACTATAATAATATTCGTTTTTGTATTGTTTTGTATTGTATTTTCCATCTCTACCCTTCTTCCACCCCCATCCCTTCCCTCACCCCCATCCACCCCCACCCTCACCTACCCCCACCCCCATCTACCCCCATTCTCACCTACCCTCACCCCCACCCACCCTCTATCTTTACCTCCTCCCCTCCTCCATCTCTTCCCACTCCCTCCTCCAACCCCTCTCTCCCATCTCCACCAACCCCCTACCCCCACCCACCCGCCAGCTCCACCCACCCCCCATCTTCACCCTTCTCCCATCTCTACCCACCTACCCACCCTCATCTCTACCCACCCCCCATATTCACCCCTCTCCTATCTCTACCCACCCACCCACCCTCATCTCTACCCACCTCCCATCTTCAACCCTCTCCCATCTCTACCCACCCACCCACCCTCATCTCTACCCACCCCACCAGACTTCAAACGGGTGTGTTACTACCCCAACTGGGCACAGTACAGGAAGGGCGACGCCAAATTTGTGCCCAAAAAAATCGACCCATTCGCCTGTACGCACCTCATATACGCGTTCGCCAAGGTGCAGGACAACCAGCTGAAACCGTTCGAGTGGAACGATGAGAGTACACCCTATAAGAAGGGATAGTAAGTGATTGGTGGAGATAATAATAATAATAATAATAATAATAATAATAATAATAATAATAATAATAATAATAATAATAATAATAAAAATAAAAATAATAATACTAATAATAATAATAATAATAATAATAATAATAATAATAATAATAATAATAATAATAATAATAATAATAATAATAATAATAATAATAATAATAATAATAATAATAATAATAATAATAATAATAATAATAATAATAATAATAATAATAATAATAATAATAATAATAATAATAATAATAATAATAATAATAATAAAAATAATAATAATAATAATAATAATGAATAATAAAATAAAATAATATATAAAAAAAATAATAATAAAATAAATGAATAAAAAAAAAAATAATAATAATAATAACGAAAATTTTAAAGAAAGTAAATAAAGAACAATAATAATATAAAAAATGAATAAAACATTAATAGTAATAATAATAATAAAAATAAAAATAATTATTGTTATTATAATAACTCAACCAGCTTCAAACTCTTTACCAAACCACCCATCTCACCTCACTCCCCCCAACCCAGACACACACACACACACACACACACACACACACACACACACACACACACACACACACACACACACACACACACACACACACACACACACACACACACACACACACACACACACAAACACACACACACACACTCACACACACACACACACACACACACACACACACACACACACACAAACAAACACACATACACACACACACACACACACACACACACACACACACACACACACACACACACACACACACACAAACACACATACACACACACACACACACACACACACACACACACACACACACACACACACACACACACACACACACACATCCTCACGCACACACACACACACACACACACACTCACACACACACACACACACACACACACACACACACACACACACACACACAAAAACACACACAGTTACGAAAAGTTTAACGACTTGAAGCAGATAAACCCCAAGTTGAAGACCCTTCTGGCTGTAGGTGGTTGGAACGCAGGAACAAGAGAGATGACGATTATGCTTAAGAACAAAGCTTCTAGAAGTTATTTCATCAAATCTGTCATTGAGCTCCTGAGAAAATGGGCCTTTGATGGCTTTGATCTGGACTTTGAGTATCCTGCATCTAGAGGAAGTCCATCTGGGGATAGAAACAAGTTTAGCAAGCTTGTGAGGGTAGGTGGTGGGTGGGTGGGTGGGTGGGTGGGTGGTGGATGGGTGGGCTTGTGAGGGTAGGTGGTGGAGAGAGGTGGGCTTGTGAGGGTAGGTGATGGATGGGTGGTGGGAGGGAGGTGAGGCAGGGTGGTGTAAAAAATGATTTTTTTATTATTTCATTTTTAATTTGATTCAAATATTATTTTAATTTAATTCAATTTATTTCAATTCAATTCAATTTATTTCAATTTTATTCAATTTTTGTTTCAATTCTCAATTTCATTGCACAGGAGTTGGTGCAAAAATTCAAGGAAGAAGCAAAATCATCAGGAAAGCCTCGACTCCTCCTCACAGCAGCTGTGGCAGCTGGAAAGTCAGTTATTGATCGGGCCTACCACGTGGAGTTCCTTGACATGTTGGTCCTGTGTGCTTGTGTGGTCCTCCCTTCATACGGTCTTGTGTGGTCCTCCCTTCATTCGGTCTTGTGTGCTCATCCATTCATTCGGTCTTGTATGCTCCCTTCATTCATTCGGTCTTGTGTGGTCCTCCCTTCATTCGGTCTTGTGTGGTCCTCTATTCCTTCGGTCTTGTGTGGTCTTCCATTCATTCGGTCTTGTGTGGTCCTCCCTTCATACGGTCTTGTGTGGTCCTCCCTTCATACGGTCTTGTGTGGTCCTCCCTTCATACGGTCTTGTGTGCTTGTGTGGTCTTCCATTCATTCGGTCTTGTATGCTCCCTTCATTCATTCGGTCTTATGTGGTCCTCTCTTCATTCGGTCTTGTATGCTCCCTTCATTCATTCGGTCTTGTGTGGTCCTCTATTCCTTCGGTCTTGTGTGCTTGTGTGGTCTTCCATTCATTCGGTCTTGTGTGCTCTCTTCATTCATTCGGTCTTATGTGGTCCTCTCTTCATTCGGTCTTGTATGTTCCCTTCATTCATTCGGTCTTGTGTGGTCCTCCCTTCATACGGTCTTGTGTGGTCTTCCATTCATTCGGTCTTGTGTGCTTGTGTGGTCATTTCTTTATTAATTTTTTTAAAAGTTATCGGTTTTGTGGTATTTTTTATTTTCATTTTTTTATGAATTTTTCAAAGTTTAAAAATTTTTTTTTTTAATTTAAAAATTTAAAAAAAAATTCAATTTTTCAATTTTGTTTAAACTTCCAAATTTTTCTAAACTTTTCAGAATCCTTTAAACCTTTTTGTGAATTCTGAAATTTTTTTGAATCTCTCTCAATCTTTTTGCAACTTTCTTTGACCCTTCAAATCTCTTCCCATGCATCCCAAAACCCTCAAAAAAATCCAAAAAAATCCAAAAAAATCCAAAAAAATCCAAAAAAATCCAAAAAAAAAACTTTGGAAACCTCCAAAACTCCCCAAAAAATCCCTTTGAAAAACCTTAAACTTTCCAAAAACTACCAAAACCCTTCCAAAACTCGCAAAATCTTCAAAACTCCTTTAACCCTCCAAAGACCCCCAAAACCCCCACAAAACCCTCCACAAAACCACCATGAAAGTCTCCAAAAACCCTCAAACCCCCCTCCTCCCCCAAATTCTCCCAAAAACCCTTAAAATCCCCCCAAAAACTTCCCCCAAAACCCCTCGTGAAACCCCCAGAAAACCCTCTAAAAAACCTCCCAAAAGCCCCTGAAAGCCCTCAAAAAACCCACTCATCCAGGTACATAGACTTCATCAACCTCATGTCTTACGACTATAGAGGCGCATGGGACCGGAAAACAGGTTTTAACGCCCCTCTTTACTCCACACCACGTGACAAACTCAACCTGGTGATTGATTATGACCTAAATATGGAGTTAAAAAGTGATTTTTGACATTGAAATAACATGAAAAAAATAATAAAAAACAACGAAAAAAATATTGGAGGCAATAAAAATGATTTTTAATGAATATTAAGAATAATAAAAATTCAAAAGTTTGGAATAAAAAAATATTTGATTTAAAAATAACATAAAAATCTTTGAAGAGTTTTCAATTTTCAATCACCATCTCCCCCTTCACCCAATCATTTCAACTCCCCCTAACCTTCACCCATCCACCCATCCACCCATCCACCCATCCACCCATCCACCCACTCACCCATCCACCCATCCACCCACTCACCCATCCACCCATCCACCCACTCACTCATCCACCCATCCACCCGCCCACCCACTCAGTCATCTACCCACTCACCCATCCACCCATCCACCCATCCACCCATCCACCCATCCACCCATCCACCCATCCACCCATCCACCCATCCACCCATCCACCCATCCACCCATCCACCCATCCACCCATCCACCCACTCACCCATCCACCCACTCACCCATCCACCCATCCACCCACTCACCCATCCACCCATCCACCCATCCACCCACTCACCCACTCACCCATCCACCCATCCACCCACTCACTCATCCACCCATCCACCCGCCCACCCACTCAGTCATCTACCCACTCACCCATCCACCCATCCACCCATCCACCCATCCACCCATCCACCCATCCACCCATCCACCCATCCACCCATCCACCCATCCACCCATCCACCCATCCACCCATCCACCCATCCACCCACTCACCCATCCACCCACCCCCCCACTCACCCATCCACCCACCCACCCACCCATCCACCCACCAACCCACCCACCCATCAATCATTCTTTTCAACCAATTCAACCTTCCTTCCACCCCCAACCCCCACATCCCAACCCCCCAACCCCCCATTCCTTCCAACTTTCTCAACCCCCCAACTTCTCCAACCTCTACCCAAACCCCCTTACCTCCCAACCTTTCCAACCCCACCCCAACCCCCAACCCCCAAAACCCCCCAACCCCCCAACCTTCAATCCCCAACCCCCAACCCCCAACCCCCAACCCCCAATCCCCCAAACCCCCCAACCCTCAATCCCCAACCCCCGACCCCCAACCCCCAACCCCCAACCCCCCAAACCCCCCAACCCCCAAAACTCTCCAACCCCTTCAACCCCCCCAACCTTCAACCCCCCAACCCCCCAACCTTCAATCCCCAACCCCCAACCCCCAATCCCCCAACCCCCAATCCCCCAAACCCCCCAACCTTCAATCCCCAACCCCCAACCCCCCAAACCCCCCAACCCCCAAAACCCTCCAACCCCCCCAAAACCCCCAAAACCCTCCAACCCCCGCAACCCCCCCAACCTTCAACCCCCAAACCCCCCAACCCATCCAACACTTCCAACCCCCCAAGGACTGGAGCGTAAGGTATTGGCTCAAGAAGGGACTGAGAAAGGAGAAGCTGGTGGTAGGTCTGGCGACTTACGGACGATGTTTCAAGCTCAAGGACCCCTCGAACACCGCCGTGGGCGCCCCTGCTAAAGGGTCCTGCAAGGCTGGCAAGTACACCAAAGAGAAGGGGTTTTACTCTTACTACGAGGTGGAAGTTGACCTGTTTTGGTTTTTATTCTGTTTTTTTGTTGTGTTGTTTGGTTTTTTTTTTGTTGTGTTGTTTTTTGGTTGTTTTTGTGTTGTTTTTTTCTGTTGTTTTTTTGTTTTTTGTTGTTGTTTGTGTTGATTTTTTCATCCATATGTTAATTTACCATTGAATTTTCTAGTTCTTATCCACTTTTCCATCTCCATTCCTCATTAAAGTTTTCATCCAATCATCCATTCCCCATCCAATCATCCATTCCCCATGCACCTTCCATTCCCCATGCACCTTCCATTCCCCATGCACCTTCCATTCCCCATGCACCTTCCATTCCCCATGCACCTTCCATTCCCCATGCACCTTCCATTCCCCATGCACCTTCCATTCCCCATGCACCTTCCATTCCCCATGCACCTTCCATTCCCCATGCACCTTCCATTCCCCATGCACCTTCCAATCCCCATGCACCTTCCATTCCCCATGCACCTTCCATTCCCCATGCACCTTCCATTCCCCATCCAATCATCCATTCCCCATGCACCATCCATTCCCCATGCACCTTCAATTCCCCATGCACCTTCCATTCCCCATCCAATCATCCATTCCCCATGCACCTTCCATTCCCCATGCACCTTCCATTCCCCATGCACCTTCCATTCCCCATGCACCTTCCATTCCCCATGCACCTTCCATTCCCCATGCACCTTCCATTCCCCATGCACCTTCCATTCCCCATGCACCTTCCATTCCCCATGCACCTTCCGTTATCCATGCACCTTCCGTTATCCATGCATCCTCCAAGATCTGCACCTTGATGAAGAAAGAGTCGGCGAAGGTTTACTTCAGCGAGGTGCACAAGAACCCCTACTTGGTGTTCGGAGACTATTGGGTAGGATACGACAGTGAGAAGAGTCTCAGCTTGAAGGTTTGTTTCCAACTCTGACCCACCCTTCCCCCATCCCACCTCTTCCCCCATCCCACCTCTTCCCCCATCCCACCTCTCCCCCCATCCCACCTCTGACCCACCCTTCCCCCATCCCACCTCTTCCCCCATCCCACCTCTTCCCCCATCCCACCTTTTCCCCCATCCCACCTCTTCCCCCATCCCACCTCTTCCCCCATCCCACCTCTTCCCCCATCCCACCTCTTCCCCCATCCCACCTCTGACCCCATCCCACCTCTTCCCCCATCCCACCTCTTCCCCCATCCCACCTCTTCCCCCATCCCACCCCTTCCCCCATCCCACCTCTTCCCCCATCCCAACTCTTCCCCCATCCCACCTCTGACCCCATCCCACCTCTTCCCCCATCCCACCTCTTCCCCCATCCCACCCCTTCCCCCATCCCACCCCTTCCCCCATCCCACCTTTTCCCCCATCCCACCTCTTCCCCCATCCCACCTTTTCCCCCATCCCACCTCTTCCCCCATCCCACCTCTTCCCCCATCCCACCTCTTCCCCCATCCCACCTTTGACCCACCCTTTCCCCATCCCACCTCTTCCCCCATCCCACCCCTTCCCCCATCCCACCTTTTCCCCCATCCCACCTCTTCCCCCATCCCACCTTTGACCCACCCTTTCCCCATCCCACCTCTTCCCCACCCTTTCCCCCATCCCACCTCTTCCCCCATCCCACCTCTGACTCACCTCTTCCTCTATCCCAACTCTGTCTCCCCTCCCCCCCCTTCACTCTTATCCAACTTCCCTCCACCAAACTTCAATCCATCCCCCCCCCCCTAACTCCTATCCAACCCCCCCCTCCCTCCCTCCATCCCAAGCTTCGATTCAACTTTTTCTTCTCTCAACTCTAATCCATCTTTTCTTCTTCCAACTCTCATGCACCCTTTCCTCTTTCTCCATCTCTAATCCACCCTTCTTTTCCCTCTCCAGCTTAATCCAATTTTTCTCCTGTCTAATCCAACCGCCCTTTTCCTCATTCTTATCCAAACCCCTAAATCCTTCACTCCCCCCCCCCCCAATCTCAATTCAACCTTTCTCCCCCCCTACCTTCCCCCCCTCCCTTCCCCCCCTACCCTCCCTTCCTCCTTCCTCCCCTCCTCCCTTCCCCCCCTACCCTCCCTTCCTCCCCCCTCCCCTCCTCCCCCCTCCCCTCCTCCTCCCTCCCCTCCTCCCCCCTCCCCTCCTCACCCCTCCCCTCCCCCCCTACCCTCCCTTCCTCCCCCCTCCCCTCCTCCCCCCTCCCCTCCTCCCCCCTCCCCTCCTCCCCCCTCCCCTCCTCCCCCCTCCCCTCCTCCCCCCTCCCCTCCTCACCCCTCCCCTCCCCCCCTACCCTCCCTTCCCCCCTCCCCTCCCCTTCACCTCGCCCTCACCCCCCCCCCCCAGCTGAAGTACATCAAGAAGCACAAGCTGGGAGGATGGATGGTGTGGGATTTAGCACAGGATGATTTCAGTGGGAACTTCTGCCCCAGTGGTGTCAAATTCCCTCTTTTGAGCACCTTAAAGTGAGTGCTGTGCCTAATCTAATCTCATCTAATCTAATCTTATCTAGTCTAATCTTATTTTATTTCACCTTATCTAATCGGGTCTGGTCTAATCTAATCTAATCTAATCTATTTCAAATAGTTCATTTATTTATTTATTTTTCAAATGAATAATTTCTTCATTTTTTTCCACCCATCAAAGCAAACAACCTGGTCCAGAAAACGCAACCACACCATCACCCCAACCAACCACCTCTCATCCAAAGCCATCCCAACCAACCACCTCTCATCCAAAGCCATCCCAAACAACAACAACCACAACAACAACACCAACTACTACAACACCAGGTGAAAGTGGTCTAGATTAACTAAGACACAAAATTCATGCATGCGTGGGGTGTTTGTGGGCTGGGTGGTGGATTAGGAGGGGGTTGGGTGGTGGTGGGGAAAATTTGGTGATGATGGGTAGAAGGGAATGGTGGGGGGGTGAGGTAGATGGTAGCAAATGATGGATGGATGAAGATTAAGGTTAGAAGGATGGATGGATGAAGATTAAGGTTAGAAGGATGGATGGATGAAGATTAAGGTTAGAAGGATGGATGGATGAAGATTAAGGTTAGAAGGATGGATGGATGAGGATTAAGGTTTGAAGGATGGATGGATGAAGATTAAGGTTAGAAGGATGGATGGATGAAGATTAAGGTTAGAAGGATGGATGGATGAAGATTAAGGTTAGAAGGATGGATGGATGAAGATTAAGGTTAGAAGGATGGATGGATGAGGATTAAGGTTAGAAGGATGGATGGATGAAGATTAAGGTTAGAAGGATGGATGGATGAAGATTAAGGTTAGAAGGATGGATGGATGAGGATTAAGGTTAGAAGGATGGATGGATGAAGATTAAGGTTAGAAGGATGGATGGATGAAGATTAAGGTTAGAAGGATGGATGGATGAAGATTAAGGTTAGAAGGATGGATGGATGAGGATTAAGGTTAGAAGGATGGATGGATGAAGATTAAGGTTAGAAGGATGGATGGATGAAGATTAAGGTTAGAAGGATGGATGGATGAAGATTAAGGTTAGAAGGATGGATGGATGAAGATTAAGGTTAGAAGGATGGATGGATGAGGATTAAGGTTAGAAGGATGGATGGATGAAGATTAAGGTTAGAAGGATGGATGGATGAGGATTAAGGTTAGAAGGATGGATGGATGAAGATTAAGGTTAGAAGGATGGATGGATGAAGATTAAGGTTAGAAGGATGGATGGATGAAGATTAAGGTTAGAAGGATGGATGGATGAAGATTAAGGTTAGAAGGATGGATGAATGGGTTAAATTATGTTAACCTGTAACATTATGTTAATCCATTAAATTTAGTTAATCCGTTTCATTATTCTAATCCGTTACATTGTTTTAATCCGTTACATGGTTTTACTCCGTTACATTGTTTTAATCCGTTACATTGTTTTAATCCGTTACATGGTTTTACTCCGTTACATTGTTTTAATCCGTTACATTGTTTTAATCCGTTACATTGTTTTACTCCGTTACATTTTTTTACTCCGATACGTTATTCTAATCCGTTAAATCACACCAGAATGTCTTTTCCAAGCTTACGAAGATGATTGTGATCACTACAAACAAATGGTCCATGGAGAACCCATGAAGAGGCAATGTCCAACTTCGACTTACTTCAGTCAAGAGAGTTGTCAGTGTGTGAGCAGGGAAGATTTGACTGACCAAAGAAAAGTGTCTTGTAACATGGTTTAAACGCTGCCACGAATCCGTAACGCTTGAAAGTACCGGAGATTTGAAGGATTTGATTAAGAGATTTAGGATTTGATCTAATTAAAAGATAAAAGATTTGAATTGATTAAGCGATTAAGGATTTGATTTGATTAAGGGATTAAGGAGTTGAATTGATTAAGAGATTAACGATTTGAATTGATTAAGAGATTAAAGATTTGAATTGATTAAGAGATTAAGGATTTGAATTGATTAAGAGATTAAGGATTTGAATTGATTTGAAAGGATTCCTTATTTGGATTTAAAATAGATTTATTTCATTTTTGATTTATTTTAAATTTCAAATAAATTTATTTTTCTTTGGTTGAGTGATGTTAAAGTTAATTCAATAAAGTTTCGAGCAATATTTTTTTTACTCACAAATGTTAACTTTCGTCGGAGCCTTTAAACAGTGCTAAAGGTCGCGTTATTAACGTCTTGATTAGATTAGATTAGATTAGATTAGATTAGATTAGATTAGATTAGATTAGATTAGATTAGATTAGATTAGATTAGATTAGATTAGATTAGATTAGATTAGATTAGATTAGATTAGATTAGATTAGATTAGATTAGATTAGATTAGATTAGATTAGATTAGATTAGATTAGATTAGATTAGATTAGATTAGATTAGATTAGATTAGATTAGATTAGATTAGATTAGATTAGATTAGATTAGATTAGATTAGATTAGATTAGATTAGATTAGATTAGATTAGATTAGATTAGATTAGATTAGATTAGATTAGATTAGATTAGATTAGATTAGATTAGATTAGATTAGATTAGATTAGATTAGATTAGATTAGATTAGATTAGATTAGATTAGATTAGATTAGATTAGATTAGATTAGATTAGATTAGATTAGATTAGATTAGATTAGATTAGATTAGATTAGATTAGATTAGATTAGATTAGATTAGATTAGATTAGATTAGATTAGATTAGATTAGATTAGATTAGATTAGATTAGATTAGATTAGATTAGATTAGATTAGATTAGATTAGATTAGATTAGATTAGATTTACTTGGATCAGATTAGATCAGATTAGTTTAAATTAAATAAAATAAACTTGAATTGAAAACAAAAAAAAAGCTAAAAGTCAGAATTTTGGAATGAATTTTTAAATAGAAAAAACAAAAAAATAAACAGCGTCCAATCGAATAAAAATTAATTTTTAAAAGTTGACTTTCTTATCAATTGTTTACATAACTCTCAAATTCACTTTTAAAGTTTTGCTCACAATAACAACAGATGTCAATCGTCTATTTTTGGAGATGGAGATTTTATTAAATTCGATTTAATACAATTTAATTTAATTAATTTAATTAATTTAATTAATTTAATTAATTAAATTAATTTAATTAATTAAAATTATTTGATTACTTTAATTTTTTAAAGATTTAAATGGGGAATAATAATTCTAACAATTTTCTTTTTTTCATCAAAACTACGAGAAAAGATGGCGGTTGCAATGACACAAGCAACAACAACGCCAACCATCGCAACATCCACTCCAATGGGTGCTGTCTTGAGCTCAGACGAGGTGAGAAAAATCACTCAATTTTGAATGGAAGCTCAAAGCTCAGAGACTCAAAGATGAGCCTTCAATGGTGTGTTCCTGCTCCTCCCAGCTACCAATGTCGAAGCCACCTAGCATTCGGTCGGCTTCTTCTGGAATTGAACGCTTCAAAAACGAATGAACAAATTATGTTGATGAAGAGATTGTTTTTCAGAAAAAGTAATGAAAAAAACTCGATAAAAACTAATATTGATTCTCCGAAGCAAGACAAATTACAAATTGCAGATCTGTTGGTTTGCAGAATGGATGAAACACACGGAGGTTGTGAAGAACATGAGGTCATTCCTGTGTTCGAACCCTCCAACGACGTGAAGAAAATAACAAAAGGAAAAATTTTCAGGAAGTATTCGGAAATTTTGAAGAAGCAAGAAAACTTCAACATCAACAATCGATGTTCGTGCAGTAATGAAAAAGACAAGCTTAAAAACGAGAAGAAAAAATCAAAAAAGGACAGAAAAACAACTCTTCAAATAAAAATTAAAGAGTCTCGACAAACACTGGCTTCTTTGGAAGAAACCATTTCAGTTCTTCATTCAAGTCTGTCTTCTCCAACGACGACAAAGTGTTGTGGTAACACGTGTTGTCACAATTGTCACTTTCAACCTCTCAGCTACTGTTACCCCGACCTTTGTTGTTCCCACTGCAACCAACAACCTCAACAACCAAAACCACATTGTTGTTGTTGTTGTTGTTTTTGTTCTCCTAGCTCAGAAGAAACAGCATCAAACATACTAACAACAACCACAACAACAACACAAGGAGGATCTTTATCAAGGCTTTGTCCCACATTCTTAGGACCCCTACCACCATCAAGCCCCCCTCACTCCCTTACACCGCTTCCCTCAGTGGTTTTTATGCACAATAATCCTTGTCCAAGGAACTGTTGTTGTATCGAAATGTGTAGCGTAGATGGGGGTAGTGTAGATGAAGGTAGCGTAGATAGGTCTGGTGTGGATAGACCTGGTGTGGATAGGCCTGGTGTGGATAGGCCTGGTGTGGATAGACCTAACGTGAACAAACCTAGTGCAAATGGACGCAGCGTAGGTGAGCCTAGCTCAGATGGGTGTAGTTTGGATGACTGCTGTGTGGATGATTGTTGTATGGATAAGTGCAGTATGGATGAGTGTAGTATGGATGATTGTTGTACAAAAGAATGTTCTAGGAATGATTGTTGTACGAGTGATTGTTGTACAAGTGACTGCGGTCAAGTTGACTGTTGTGGTGATCAGCTCTGTTTCAGACCCTGTCGTCTGGTCCAACCTTGCTCGAACGATGAATTGTGTCCTAAAGAAAGCTGCTTGGACGAACCTGGCTCAGAAGAAAGTTGTGTGCAAAAGGTTAGCTCAAATAAACGCGGACTAAATGAATGCGGACTAAATAAATTTCGCTCAGATGAATGCGGACTAAATAAATTTCGCTCAGATGAATGCGGACTAAATGAATTTCGCTCAGATGAATGCGGACTAAATGAATTTCGCTCAGATGAATGCGGACTAAATGAATGCGGACTAAACGAATTTTGCTCAGATGAATGTAGACTAAATGAATTTCGCTCAAATGAATACAGACTAAATGAATTCAGACTAAGTAAATTTCGCTCAGACAAATGCGGACTAAGTGAATTTTGCACAGATGAATGCGAAATAGACCATCGTTCTGAGCAAGATTGTTCTAAAAATGATTTTTCGACGAGAGATTCTTTTGAAAAGTCTACTAGCGAAAATTCTCCTTCGGAAAAGTGTCTTCCGGAGGACGATTATTGTGAACAAGACGTCTGCTTTCAAAAACTTTGCCGCCAAATCATCAAGTGCCAAGAATTCACCAAGAAAGATATTTATTCTGTAAGACCTTGCATGCAAAGCCTCTGTGTTTGTGGAGATGGTGCCCTCTGGGCGGACTGTTGTTCGGACCTTTGTGGCAAAAATGTTTGCCTGAAAGAAGATAGTTGTGGGGATGTGGGCTTGATGAATGTTTGTTGCAACAATAAATGTTGTAATGTTGAATGTTGTAATGTTGAATGTTGTAATGTTGATTGTTGTAATGTTGAATGTGGTAATGTTGATTATTGCAACAATGAATGTTGTAATGTTGATTGTTGCAACGTTGAATGTTGTGGTCCTGTATGTTGCGAAAATAAATGTTGCGAACCTAAATGTTGCGATGAAGAATGTTGTCCAACATTCTGTTGTTGGGATGACGGCTTTCAAGCGACATGTTGCACCAACATTGGAGGTAATAATTTTGTTCATTGATTTTTTGAAATATTTGAAATTAATAATATATACATATTAAAAAAAATTTAAAAATAAAAAAAAGTTTTTATGAATATTTTAAAAAATAAAAAAAAGTTTTTATGAATATTTTAAAAAATAAAAAAAGTGTTTATGAATATTTTTTAAAAATAATTTTTTTATTATTTTAAAATTTCTATTTCAGCGTATATCTAGACTTGATTTGATATCAGCAATTTTTTTATCAAATTATATAAAAAATAAAAATAATATTTATATAAAATTTTTCACTTTTTTTTTTAAATTATAAACTAAGCTTCCAAAAGTTATATTTTCAAGCTCATATATAAATGATTAGATTAGATTAGATTAGATTAGATTAGATTAGATTAGATTAGATTAGATTAGATTAGATTAGATTAGATTAGATTAGATTAGATTAGATTAGATTAGATTAGATTAGATTAGATTAGATTAGATTAGATTAGATTAGATTAGATTAGATTAGATTAGATTAGATTAGATTAGATTAGATTAGATTAGATTAGATTAGATTAGATTAGATTAGATTAGATTAGATTAGATTAGATTAGATTAGATTAGATTAGATTAGATTAGATTAGATTAGATTAGATTAGATTAGATTAGATTAGATTAGATTAGATTAGATTAGATTCGATTAGATTAGATTAGATTAGATTAGATTAGATTAGATTAGATTAGATTAGATTAGATTAGATTAGATTAGACATAACAACTTCAACTCCCATAATCTTCTCGCTAGACGTTGGTGCTCCACAAAGGCAAGAAAGTTGTGTTGAGATATGCGTTCCTACGTACGAATGTGTGTCAGATTCCTACGCTTGTTGTCTTTGTATGGGGAAACTTCTGCAATTGCTGGAGAATCTCGAAGCCATGGAAGAGAAGAAGAAGGAAAGGAGTGACGGTAGTGATGGTAGTGACGTTAGTGACGTTGGTGACGTTAGTGACGTTGGTGACAAAAGTGACGTTGGTGACAAAAGTGACGTTGGTGACAAAAGTTACGTTAGTGGCATTGGTGACGGGGGTGTGGGTAGGAAAAGTGGAGAAAAAAGAGTCAGAATTGAAGAACAAGAAAAATCAGGAAAGAATAAAAAGAAAAAGAAAAAAACCGCTAAAACTAAGAGTTACAAAAATAAAAGAAGCGAATTTTTTGGAAAAAATAAAAATTCTGAATCAAAGAAAACAACCACGAGAGAGGCTTCTGATTCAGATGTAAAGATTTCGAGTGGATCCATGGAAGTGGGGCGGAAAAGCGGGAAAAAAGAAGGTGAAGATGAAGAAGAGGAGACCGGAGAACGTGGAAGGTCACACGCAAGGGCGAAAAAGCCTGTTTCTGATGTTAAAAATGAATTTTCTAAAAAGAATAAAATTAAAATTGTTGCGAAAATGCCTTCATTGGATTCTTTGTCTGCTGAAAAGTCATCTTTTGAAGAAAAGGAAGAAGTTATAGAAGAAACTTCAAAGAGAGAAGGTTCTGGAAAAGCACGTCGGGACAGAAAAGCTTCGAGTTTGTCTGAATCTGATAAAACCCAGACTACGAGTCGTGTGAGTGTGAGTAGTTATTCGAAGAGGGATAATTCTGGAAAGCTGCGTTTCAGTGATGGTGAGCAGACGAAAGGTGCAACGAAAGCAAGAGATTCAAAGAGGAAAGGAAGAAAAAGGGAAACACCAGAGGAAAAGGCGTTGAAGACGGAGGCATCGAAGCGAGGAAATTCAAAGAGAGAATCATCTATCAGGAAGCCATCAGAGAGGATGACATCAGAGAGGAAAGCTTCAGAGCGAAAACCATCAGGAGAAAAACCAGCAGATGAAAAACCATCAGAGAGAAAACCATCAGAGAAGAAACCATCAAATGAAAAACCATCAGAGAGAAAACCATCAGAGAGAAAACCATCAGAGAGAAAACCATCAGAGAGAAAACCATCAGAGAAGAAACCATCAAATGAAAAACCATCAAAAGGAAAACCATCAGAGAGGAAACCATCAGAGAAAAAAGCTTCAAGTGAAAAACCATCAGGTGAAAAACCATCAGAGAAAAAACCATCAAATGAAAAACCATCAGAGAAAGAAGCTTCAAATGAAAAACCATCAGAGAGAAAACCATCAGAGAAAAAAGCTTCAAATGAAAAACCATCAGAGGGAAAACCATCAGAGGGAAAACCATCAGAGAAAAAACCATCAGAGAGAAAAGCTTCAAAGGAAAAACCATCAGAGAGAAAACCATTAGAAAGAAAACCATCAGGAAAAAAACCATCAGAAGTAAAACCATCAGAAGAGGAAGATACGTCAATGAGAGATTCATCTCTGAACAAGCCACTGAATGAAAGTTATTCAAAGGAAGAAAAAGAAAAAGAAAATTTGAAAAAAACCATTTCTAAATGGTCCTTACCCCGTTATATATCTGCCACCAACACCACCACCACGTGGAGTCTGCCCTCGGCAAAAACGCAGAGTAAAAAATCCCTGAAAAAGAAAAAGATTTTGAAATCATCCAGAGACCGAAAAATAAATAAAAATAATAAAAAGTTCAGAATCATTGAGACCGCTAGTCAGCTAAAATTGCACGCTAGTTCGGAGAATGAGTCTATGAATAATAGAAATAATAAAAAAAATGAAAATGGGATAATAAATGATAGGATTAGTGGAGATGATAAGGGGGATGAGAATGATAAGAATAATGAGAAGGATAAGGATGATGAGAATAATAAGAATAAGGAGAATAATAAGAATAAAAAAAATAATAAAAATAATAAACATAATAAGAATACTAAAAATAATAAAAATAATAAAAATAAAGAAAATAATAAAAATAATAAAAATAAGGAAAATAATAAAAATAATAAAAATAATAAAAATAATAAAAATAATAAAAATAATGAAAATAATAAGAATAATAAAAATAATGAAACGAATGGAAATAATAAAAGTAATGAAAATAATAAAAATAAAAATAATAAAGATAGTAAAAATAATGAAAATGATGAGAAAAATAAAAATAATGAGAATAATAAACAAAATGAAAATAATAAAAATAATAAAAAGAAAGAAAAGAATAATAATAATAAAAATAATAAAAACAGTAAACACAATAAAAACATAAAAACAAATAAAAATAATAAAAATAATGAAAATAATAAAAATAATAAGAATAATAAGAATAGAAAACGAAATCCTGCTTCTCTATTGGCCAAAGAGGGGGCGAAGAAGAGTGTGGGAGGGGAGGGTGTGAAGAGGAGGTTTGAACGGGTGGAACAGATGCATGCAGAGCTGCTGAAACTTTTCCAGGCGGTGAATGGGAGTGTGGGAAGGCGTGGAATTGATGGTGATGATGATGATGAAGATGATGATGATGATGATGATGGTGATGATGATGATGATGATGATGATGATGATGATGATGATGATGATGATGATGATGATGATGATGATGATGATGATGATGATGATGATGATGATGATGAGGATGATGATGATAATGAGGATGATGAGAGTGAAGATGATGATGATGATGCTAATAGGGATGATGATGTTGAAAGCGAAGATAGTGATGATGATGCTGGAAGTGATGATAATGATGACGATGATGATGATGATGAGGATGATGATGATGATGATGGTGATGATGATGATGATGATGATGATGATGATGATGATGATGATGATGATGATGAGAGTGAAGATGATGATAATGATGATGCTGATGATGCTGATGATGCTGACGATGATGATGATGACGACGATGATGATGTTGAGAGTGATGATGATGATGATGATGAGAGAAAGGTAACAGGTGGTTGGATTAACATTGGAAAAAAAAATTGTGAAAAAGGCGGCATGGAAGGGAAAAATCTTTTAGTCAAAAGTGGAACAGGATTGGTTAAAAGTGGAGCAGTTTTGGTTAAAAGTGAAAAAGATTTAGTTGAAAATAAGAAAAAACTGTCTAAAAGTGAAGAAGATTTAGTTAAAATCAAAGAAAAATTGATCAAAAGTGAAAAAAGTTCAGAAAAAAAAGTGTTAAAAAATGAAAAAAACCTGTCTAAAAGTGAAGAAATCTGGGCTAAAAGTGAAGATATTTGGATTAAAAGTGAAACTAAGTCATCGCTATCAAGTTTGGATACTCTCAGTTTTGGCTCCTCGATCCTGAAGAAGGTTTTAGAGATGCAACAAGTGATGGAGGAAAGACTGAGGTTAACCAGTGAATCTTCTTTCAACAACAACAAGGAAACGGAAATGGAAGATGCAAAATGCGACAAAGAAAACGCTAAGTTGAACGCTGAGTTAAACGCTAAGTTGAACACCAAGGGGGACACTAAAAAGAATTATCCAAAGACTTTTTCTGAAATATCACTAGGATTGGAAGGAGGAGGTTGGGTTGAAAGTGATAAAAGTGGCGTCAGGAGTGATAAAAGTGGCGTGAGGAGTGATAAAAGTGGCGTCAGGAGTGATAAAAGTGGCGTCAGGAGTGATAAAAGTGGCGTGAGGAGTGATAAAAGTGGCGTCAGGAGTGATAAAAGTGGCGTCAGGAGTGGTGAAAGTGGCGTCAGGAGTGGTGAAAGTGGCGTCAGGAGTGGTGAAAGTGGCATGAGAATGATAGATGAATGTTTGAAGGATGTGAAAAACGGTTTAATAACGGAAGAAGACAGTATCATGAGGGAGGAAAGTGGAGTGATAAGTGGAGGCAATTTGAGAGAAGAAGAAATTGATAGTGAGATTGGGAAAGGCGGGAAAAATGAAATGAAAAGTGGAAGAAGTGACGAAGATGGAATGGGAAATAAAAATGGCAGTAGGAAGTATGAGAGAGAAGAAGCCAGGAGTTCGAAAGAAGGCGGAATGAAAAGTAAAAAGAAGGATGACATAAGAGAAATAGCAAGAAGAGGTGGTGAAGGAAAAGAAGGAGGAGAAGGAGGAGAAGGAGGAGGAGGAAGAAGAGGAGGAGGAGGAAGAGGAGGAGGAGGAGGAGGAGGAGGAAGAGGAGGAGGAGGAGAAGGAAGAGGAAGAGGAGGAGGAGGAGGAGGAGGAGGAGGAGGAGGAGGAGGAGGAGGAGGAGGAGGAGGAGGAGGAGGAGGAGGAGGAAGAGAAGAAGACATGAAGGATGGTTCAAAGACCTCTTCAGACTCATGTATCGAGTCTCTTCTGTCACAGTCACCTGGCACCAACAACAACCACCCCTCCTCCTTGAACACCAGCTTGAAGGAACAAGAAGCAATCCTTAAGCAAGTTGACGAATTTGCGAATTTACTCAGGAATAATAAAAAAATAATGGACGAGCATAGTGGCTATGCGAACATAGAGAAAGACCAGAATCAGATCAACCTTATCAGCAAAATTAACGAGTGTAGGGTTATAATAAACGAATTGAGACAAATATCAAACCATAGAAAAATGAACTGCGTAAGAGGACTAACGTTTCCTAGTCAAAACCGACTCTTTAACGAACCACAAGGCAAGAAAAAAAGTTTTGGTTGCATGGAGGTGTTGAAAGAAATGGAAGGAAGAGAGATTAGAGGAAGAGAGATTAAGGCGCAAAAGATTAAGAGGCGAGAGATTAGAGGCAGAGAAAATGGGGAACGAGAGATGAGAAGCAGAGAAGTTGGAGAACGAGAGATGAGAAGCAGAGAAGTTGGGGAACGAGAGATGAGAAGCAGAGAAGTTGGAGAACGAGAGATGAGAAGCAGAGAAGTTGGAGAACGAGAGATGAGAAGCAGAGAAGTTGGAGAACGAGAGATGAGAAGCAGAGAAGTTGGAGGAAGAGAAAATAGTAGTTTTAAAAGTCGTGAAATAAGAAGAGGTCGTGTGAGAGAAGAGAGTTTTGTACTGGAAAAAAGTCTAGAAGAAGAAGAAGAGAGCTCTGATGAAGATGATGACTCTGATGAGGGAGATGAAGATGATGAGGAAGATGAAGAAGATGGATCAATGGTTAGTCAGACCACCTCTTACATCGAGTCACGACAGAGGCGACAGCAGAGTCATTGTCTCCACCACGACCTTCTTCCTCTCAAGGGCTCTTTCTCATCTTACACTCGCGCCTCGTCTCCACGCCTTCGCAGGCGTCCACGATCAACTTCCGTGAGTGCGTATATGAAGACACCAAAAACTGGTCGAGAACTTGAAAAAAAACTAAAAAAGCTGGAAGTTTTTCAAGCAAAACTCATGAAATTGAAATATCTACAAGAAAAACTAAAAAAAAAAGATTTTTTAGGAATGAAACTGGATAAAAATGAAGGTTCCAGTGGAGCTATTGACGCAAAAGATGGAGAAAAAGGTATCGAAAAAACAAATGATTTTGAAGGTGAAAAAAAGAAAATAAAAAAATATTTGGCAAAAATGGAAAAAGAATATGGAACGGCGCTGAATGATGAACTGGAAAAAAAAATAAATTATTATAACGTACTCAAAACTATGAATGATGAAAAAAATAAAAATTTATCGATGGGAAGAAAAAAGAAAAAAATAGAAAAAGACGATGAGGATAGAATGATTGAAGATTTGAAAAGAAAAATAAAAAATAAAAAGCTTGAAAAAATGAAAAGGAGTCTTGAGGTTATGAAGAAAAACTATGAAAATATAAAAACTGAGATAAGGAGGAAAAAAAACGAAAATGAAAAAAATGAAGCTATGGAGAAGTTACAGAATGGAAAAACAGAAGTTATGAAAGAAAAAAAAACCGAGGCAGGATATAAAGTTTTTCTGAAAAAAAGATTGGTTGAAGCTTGTACGCAAACAGCAACATCAAAACCGGAGTTGAAAAAAACTGTTTTGAAGAAAGAAAATAGCGGAGATAAGAATAAAAAAAGTAAAGATGAATTATTTAAGAGTTTTTCAGACCAAGGAAAGGAAAAAAGAGAAAGGACAAGATTTGAAATAGAAAAATACAATTATAGGCTTGGAAGGACGTGTGGAGAAGGTGAAGGAGATGGAGGAGATGGAAAAAAAGAAAATGAAAAAAAAAACGAAAATAGTTTTTTGAGAATTGCGAATAAAAATGAAAAAAAAAATGAAGAAAAAAAAACACAAACAACGCCACAAAATAGTTCGTTTGGGATTTCGGTGGAGACGGAAAAAAATAAGGTAAGTAGTGAAGAAAAAATTAAAAAAAATGAAATTAAAGAGGCCATGAAAAATGTTGAAAAACGCATCGATACAAATGTTTTGGTGAAAAAAATGGATCTAAAAGATTCAAATAGGACCACAAAAGCAACAATAAGTTCGAAAAATAAGGTAGGCGTTTTGAAAAATAAAAAAATTAGGGAAAAAAATGATCAAAATGGAGATAAAAATGATAAAAATGTGAAGAAAAAAAACCAGGGTGTGGAAAAAAACAAAAAAAATGATGATGATGAAGAAAAAGAAAAAGGAGGAGGAGAAGGTAAAAAGATTGAAAATAAAAATAAAAAGTTTGTAAGTGGGATTGAAAAAGTTAAAAGTGGAAAAGTTGGAAAAATAAAAATGGAAGATGGAAAAAAGGATGAGAAGGAGGAAAGGGATGAAGGGGTGAAGGTGGATAGTAACAAAGAAAATAATAATAATAAAAAAAGGAAGGATAAAAAGAAAAATAATAATAATATTGAGAAGAAAAATCAATGTGGAGATAATAACGTAAGTGGAAAAAGCAATATAAGTGGAGGTAGTGATACGAGTGAGGAAAAAAGGAGAAGTGAAGGAACCGATGGAAGTAAGGACACGAGCACTGGGAGTGAATACAGAGAGAAGAAGGAGGAGGAGGAGGAGGAGGAGGAGGAGGAGGAGGAGGAGGAGGAGGAGAAGGAGGAGGAGGAAGAGGAGGAGGAGGAGGAAGAGGAGAAGAAGGAGGAGGAGGAGGAGGAGGAGGAGGAGGAGGAGGAGGAGAAGAAGAGGGAGAAGGAAGAGGAAGAGGAGGAGAAGGAGGAGGAGAAGGCGGCAAAAAGCCAAAAAACGGAAAAGCGAGGATACAAAAAAAAAGATATTTTGACTTTGCTTTACGAGAAGCGGAAGAAGGTGGAAGAGGAAATAGAAGGTGTGGATGAGAAATTAGTGAAGTTGAGAAGAGCTTCCACAAAAACGTCGCTTGGACGATCTGTCGCTGGTGGTCGCCCAGAAGCTAGAGCGTTTTATCGGAAAGTGGCTGTGGTGGATGCATTGGAGCCACAAGACGCGTTCGGAGGCCGCTGCTGCTACCAGTTTCATCGCCACCAACGCCACCTGCCTCTATACTCGCTCAACTACACGCAAGCTGGACTTTTTGATCAACCACCACCGCCACAGCCACCAACGCCACAGCCACCAACGCCACAGCCACCAAAAACGCCTTTGAAAGGACTACTTAAACCACCGCCACTGAAGACTCTACCTCTGAAAACCACAAAACTTCGTTGTGTTAGAGGCGGTAAGAACAGGACGGGTGTTTTAGATCGTAAAGAGGCAAGACTGAGACGATCAAAAATGCTTTCAAAACACCCAATTCCGATGGTATCTCCGACTTACGATTTATTTAATGACGTTGGACTAGTTGTGGTGGAAGATGATGATGTGAAGAATCTGGTGGAAGAGCTGAGTGGAAGACTAATCGAACAAAAGAGGAAGACTAGAGGAATGAGAGGAGGGATAAGGGGTGGATTGAGGGGTGGAGGAATGAGAGGAAGAGGGATGAGGGGTGGGATGAGAATGGATAGAAGGATGGCGGATGAAATGATGAAAAGTGGAAAAATGATGGATGGAAGAATAAAAGGTGGAAGAATGATGGATGGAAGGATGAGAAGTGGAAGAATGATGGATGGAAGGATGAGAAGTGGAAGAATGATGGATGGAAGGATGAGAAGCGTAGGAATGAAAGGTGGGGGAATAAGGGGTAGAAGGATGAGAGGTGGGTGGATAAAGGGTGGAGGACTGAGGGGGGGAATGAAGGTGGATGGAAGAATGATGGATGGAAGGATGATGGATGAAAGAATGATGGATGGAAGAATGATGAATGGAAGAATGATAGTAGAAGAATGATGGATGGAAGGATGATGGATGGAAGAACGATGGATGAGGGGTGGGATGAGAATGGATAGAAGGATGGCGGATGAAATGATGAAAAGTGGAAAAATGATGGATGGAAGAATAAAAGGTGGAAGAATGATGGATGGAAGGATGAGAAGTGGAAGAATGATGGATGGAAGGATGAGAAGTGGAAGAATGATGGATGGAAGGATGAGAAGCGTAGGAATGAAAGGTGGAGGAATAAGGGGTAGAAGGATGAGAGGTGGGTGGATAAAGGGTGGAGGACTGAGGGGGGGAATGAAGGTGGATGGAAGAATGATGGATGGAAGGATGATGGATGAAAGAATGATGGATGGAAGAATGATGAATGGAAGAATGATAGTAGAAGAATGATGGATGGAAGGATGATGGATGGAAGAATGATGGATGGAAGAATGATGAATGGAAGAATGATAGTGGAAGAATGAAGGATGGAAGAATGATGAAGGAATGAAAGATGGGGGGATGAAAGAAAAGTAGATAAAAGATGGAAAAGCGACGAATGGGCAGGATGAGTGGGAAGAGGGAGGAAATGATGGAAAAAGGATTATGGATGGAGGATTATGGATGGAAGGATGATGGATGGAAGAATGATGGATGGAGGATTATGGATGGAAGAATGATGGATGGAGGATGATGGATGGAAGAATGATGGATGGAGGATGATGGATGGAAGAATGATGGATGGAAGAATGATGGATGGAAGAATGATGGATGGAAAGATGATGAATGGAAGAATGATGGGTGGAAGAATGATGGATGGAAGAATGATAGATGGAAGAATGTTGGATGGAAGAATGATGGATGGAAGAATGATGGATGGAAGAATGATGGATGGAAGAATGATGGATGGAAGAATGATGGATGGAGGATGATGGATGGAAGAATGATGGATGGAAGAATGATGGATGGAAGAATGATGGATAAAGGATGATGGATGGAGGATGATGGATGGAAGAATGATGGATGGAAGAATGATGGATGGAAGAATGATGGATGGAAGAATGATGGATGGAAGAATGATGGATGGAAGAATGATGGATGGAAGAATGATGGATGGAAAGATGATGAATGGAAGAATGTTGGATGGAAGAATGATAGATGGAAGAATGATGGATGGAAGAATGATGGATGGAAGAATGATGGATGGAAGGATAAAAATTTGAAAAATGAGAGACGGAAATAATAGAGTGGGGTGGGAAGAGGGGGATGAAGAGGGGAGGTGAAAAGTAGGGGGATGAAGAATGGGGGGTGAAAAGTGGAGATGAGGGGGGGGGGGGGGAGGGTGAAGAGAGAAAGGGGGTTAGAAATGGGGATGATGGCTGATGATCAAAAATGAGAGGTGATGGGTGGAAAGAAGAAAGAGGGGAAGGGGTGGAGGGGAGGGGGGAAGGGATGGATAGGTGGGGGGGAGGGGGGAAGGGATGGAGGGGTGGGGGGGGGGGAAGGGATGGGGGGGAGAAGGGAAGAGATGGAAGGGTGGGGGGGGGGGAAAGGGTTGGGGGTGGAGAGTTGAGCTGATGGGGAGGAGTGAAAACTTGAGGATGAACAAAAACTGTTGTTTTTTTATTTCATTGAAATAATAATTTTAAAGTACCTTTCAGACCAACCTGAAAAGTTGGTTCCTAAAAATCGCTAAACCAATAACATGAAAGATAACCTGCAAACGCTTTGAAAGTTCTCAATAAATAATAAATTAAGATTAATTATTAATAAATAATAAATTAAGATTAATTATCAATAAATGATAAATCAATATCAATTATTAATAAATAATAAATTAATCTTAATTATTAATAAATAATAAATTAATCTTAATTATTAATAATTAAATAGATAGAAAAAATAAAGCTTTTAATAATACTTGTTTAAGTAATAAATATTATTTTATTAATGACAACTATATAATTATAATTATAATTATAATTATAATTATAATTATAATTATAATTATAATTATAATTATAATTATAATTATAATTATAATTATAATTATAATTATAATTATAATTATAATTATAATTATAATTATAATTATAATTATAATTATAATTATAATTATAATTATTATTATTATTGATTTATTTTCTAATATAATGATTCCAGAACATACTATTCTGTAATTTAATTTGTGTATAATATAATTTTTTAAATATAATTATTTCATTGCATATCATAATTAATTTATTTCATAATATAATTAATTTATTTCATAATATAATTAATTTATTTCATAATATAATTAATTTATTCTATAATATAATTAATTTATTCCATAATATAATTAATTTATTCCATAATATAATTAATTTATTTCATAATATAATTAATTTATTCCATAATATAATTAGTTATTCCATAATATAATTAATTTATTACATATCATAATTAATTTATTCCATAATATAATTAATTTATTCCATAATATAATTAATTTATTCCATAATATAATTTATTTATTTCATAATATAATTAATTTATTTTATATTATAATTAATTGGTTTTTCAATATAAGTTTTCAGTATAAGATTTCAATATTAATTGGTTTTTATCACTTAATTAATTAATTAGTCATTTTAACTCCCCAACAACACAACATCACCCCAAATTTATTACGACGAATAAAGTTTTTTTTAATAATAAAATCAAAATTTTCCATTTTATTTTTTTTTATCAGCCTATTTATAATCTTTTGTTGCTCACGGCTATGTTTCAGTTTGATAAAAATTCTGACTGAAAAAAATACTTTGATATAATCTAATCATATCTAATAGCATCTGATCTTATCTTATCTTATCTAATCTTATCTAATATCATCTGATCTTATCTTATCTTATCTAATCTTATCTAATCTAATATAATCTAATCTTATCTAATCTTATCTAATCTTATCTAATCTAATATAATCTTACTTAATCTTATCTACTCTCATCTAATCTTACTTAATCTTATCTAATCTTATTCAACCTTATCTAATCTTATCTACTCTTATCTAATCTAATATAATCTAATCTTATCTAATCTTATCTACTCTTATCTAATCTAATATAAGCTAATCTTATCTAATCTTATCTACTCTTATCTTCTCTTCCCTAATCCAATCTAATCTAATTCCAAGAAATTATAAGCTAACCAAGACATTTGTAACGCGCCCTTTAGCACTATGTCCAAAGGCGCTCCCATGGAAACGGTTTCACTGGCTGTGGGCTACTAGAGGACTGGACACTCTAGCATGGCGTCTGTTCTTCAATTGAGTTGCCGCTTACAGAACTCGGACCTGGGATCACCCGGAACAAAGCGCTCTTAAACAGTTTTTTTTTGTTTTTTTTTTTAATTTTATTAAATTTTATTATTTCTTTAAATTTTATTAAATTTTTTTTTAATTAATTTTTTATTATTTTATTGTTTTATAATTATTTAATTTTATTTTTTCTAGTAATTTTTTTTCTATTTTTTTAAACTTCATTTTTTTTTTTTTTTTTTTTCAGTCCATTTTTTTATTTCAAACAAAAAAACAGAATCGCTTTTCGAACAGAAGAACAAATCAATTAATAATTTTTTATATTTATTTTTTTAAAAATATTATTTATTTATCTGCGTTGAATCAAAAAATATCATTCCTTCTTTCAATCATTCCTTCTTTCAATCTTTCCTTCTTTCACTCCTCTCTCGTCCACTTCTCTTCCTTCTTCTTCTTTCTTTCACTCTTCCTTCTTCCACTCTTTCCTTCTTCCATTACCCCCTCTTCCACCCCCATTCCTTCCACTCCCCCTTCTTCCACCCCATTCCTTCCACTCCCCCTTCTTCCACCCCCTTTTTCCACCCCCCCTTCTTCCACCCCCTTCTTCCACACCCCCTCCTTCCACTCCCCCTTCTTCCACTCCCCCTTCTTCCACCCCCTTCTTCCACCCCCCTTCTTCCACTCCCCCTCCTTCCACTCCCTTCTTCCACCCCCATTCCTTCCACACCCCCTTCTTCCACCCCCTTCTTCCACCCCCATTCCTTCCACTCCCCCTTCTTCCACCCCCTTCTTCCACCCCCTTCTTCCACCCCCATTCCTTCCACTCCCCCTTCTTCCACCCCCCCTTCTTCCACCCCCTTTTTCCACCTTCTTTTTTCACCCACCCCCCTTTTTTCACCTCCCCCTTCCTTTGATTCACTAACCAGTTAAAATTCCTTCTTGGGCACCATCAAACCAACCACAACTTTCTGAAACTTTTTCTTCATCCGAACCTTCACACCCTCATTCTCCTTCGTACCGACTGCTTTATTTTTTATTTTTGTAGAGCTTGACTCGTTCAAACTGTTCGTCTTATCCACGGCGCTCACAACTCGTGATGCGTCCAAGGATTTTGGATTTATCAAGTCATCTTTCTTCTCCACCATTGCCACAGGCCCACCACCGCTGGAGGCTTCCTGTTCCAGTTGCTTCCTTCTTTCTATTGCCTTTTGTCTTTCTTTTCTTTTATCAACCTTCTGTTTCGGCCCTTTAGGCTTAATAGAAAAAAATAAAGTTAATTTAATGGCAGACTTAATAAGTTAAGTTTCAATCAATCAACCAATCAACCAATTAATCATTTTAAATAATTTATCAATCAATCGATTGATAAGTGTAATCAGTGAAGTCATTAAATATTACCCCAATCATTTAATTAAGTGCTAAGCTAATTAATAATTTGGTTAATTGCTTCGTAAATTAATCACATGATTACTGACCTCGAAACTCTACGGAGTTAATGCCACTATAATAATATTCGTGTTTGTATTGTATTGAATTGTATTGTATTGTATTGCATTCTATTGTATTGTATTGTATTGTATTGTATTGTATTGTATTGTATTGTATTGTATTGTATTGTATTGTATTGTATTGTATTCTATTGTATTGTATTGTATTGTATTGTATTGTATTCTATTGTATTGCATTGTATTGTATTGTATTGTATTGTATTGTATTGTATTGTATTGTATTGTATTGTTTTGTATTGTATTGTATTGTATTGTATTGTATTGTATTGTATTAC
>OX387261.1:5497816-5500316 GCA_947562095.1 Branchellion lobata | reverse complement strand
TTTTTTCCTTTTTTTCCTTCTTCTCTTCTTCCTCTTCCTCCTCTTTTTCTTCCTCCTTCTCTTTTTCTTCCTCCTCCTCTTCTTTCTCGCAAGAGTTTCGCTCCAAAGCGTGAAGCTCAAGGTTCGATTCCCAGCTAAACTCAAGTTTCAAAAGCGGCAACTCAATCAAAGAACAGACGTCGTGCTAGAGTGTCCAGTCCTCTAGTAGCCCACAGCCAGTGAAACCGTTTCCATGGGAGCGCCTTTGGACATAGTGCTAAAGGGCGCGTTACAAATGTCTCGATTAGATTAGATTATCCATTGAAGGAAAGTTGCAAGGATTAGATTAGATTAAACTAGAATCCCATGTAAAAAAAATTACCAGTTCTTTCGATTATTTTTTCCCGCTTTGAATATTGTAACTCTTTGCACAACGGACCATGGAAACATTAAATTTTAATATTAATTTAAAAAAATATTAAATAATTAAATATTAAATTTTAAAATAATTTTTAAATTAATATTAATGTTGATTAATTAATTGATTAATTTGACAACGTTTGTGGCACTTTAATCAAATCAATCAGTGATAAAAAATAAAACTAAAATAAAAATAATTAATTAATATTTTTCGTTTCATTCAAATAAAAATTAATAGAAAAATAAATAATGAAATAATAATAATAAATTATTTTTCAATATTTTGGTTTTATTTCTCTAATTTTTGTCTCTTTGATCTAATTTTATTATTATTACCATTATTAGTATTTATATTATTATTATTATTTATACTATTACTATTATTATTATTATTAATACTATTGTTATTATTATTTTTTTTATTTTTATTATTATTATTCTTGTCATAATCTTCGTCGCCGACAATCAAGTCATTCATATCAACCTCGTCAAGCCAAAGATGCTGATTATTATTATTATTATTATTATTATCATTATCATTATTATTACTATAATTATCATTATTATTATTATTATTATTATTATTATTATTAGTAGTAGTAGTAGTAGTAGTAGTAGTTTTATTATTTTTGTTATTATTTTTATTAGTGACGTCATTAGCACACTCCTCGTCATCATCATCTAACAACATTAGCAAATCCGCATCTTCTACATCTTCTCCGAAACGTATGTTATTATTATTATTATTAATGGTGGTATTGGTATTATTATTATTATTCGTTTTGTTGAAAAAAGAATCGAGCAACTTTTGATTGCGATCCTGGAATAAAAAAAATTAAATTAAAAAAAAGAAAAATAAATAAAAAAAATTAAAGTAAAAAAAAAAGAAAATTAAAAAAAAAAAAGAAAAAAAAAAGAAAGAAATAATAAAAACAACAAAAAAGTACAAGAACAAAAAAAGTTTAACAAAAAAAAAACAAAGAAAAAAGGACCGGAAGTTGAGTGGTGTGCGCATGTGCGAAGTTGCCATTAGACAAACCGGCTCTGCTCAACATTTCCAACTTGCCTTTTACCAGGGCCCTGTGACGTCATCGATAATAATAGTAATAATAATATTAAGAACAATAATAATAATAAACAATGATAACAAGAATAAAAAAAATAATGATAACAATATAATAAAAATTATCATAATTATTATAGTGATAAGGGTTGAGAGAAGAAAAATGAAAAAAATTGAACAAAGAAATGAGAATAATGATAATGAGGATGAGAAGAATATAATAATGATAAAAATATAAATAAACTTAATAATAATTAAAAAAAAAAGAAATAAAAATTATAATAACAATAATAATAAAAACAAAAATAATAAAATATTAAAAAAATATAATATAAATAAAAAAATACAAATAAAGAAAGAAATAACAACAATCTCACCACACGAAGTCGTCTGAAGTATTTTTTGCCGCCAAATATTGAATCGTCACCGAGTTAACTTGACCTGTTTAATAATAATAATATTAATAATAATAATAATAGTAAAAATAATAATAATAATAATAATAATAATAATAATAATAATAATAACAATAATAATAATGATGAACTAATAATAAAAATAATAAGGAAAAACAATAATTATTATTGCGTCATCACCAACCAATCCGGTGCACTCTATCTTCAGCCTGAACTAAAATCTGGAGAGGGAAGAATTATTGCATATAAAAGAAAGTATTATTATTAATGATTGAAAAACATAAATAAATAATAATAATAACAATGAGAAGAATAACAATAAAAACAATAATAACAAAAATAATAATAATGATACCCCTGGGTTCCAGAACAGCTCGGCAAAGACCACCAGACTGGCTGCAGAGAGATTTATGCCTGGATTGTAAAATAATAAAATAATAAAATAATAATAATAATAATAATAATAATAATAATAATACTATAAACAATGAAAATGATAATAAGAAAAATTGAAAAAATAATAAAATTATTATTATTATTATTATTGTTATTATTAATGATAAGATTAAAAAAAAAATTTATAAAAATAAAAATTAATAATAAGAAGAGTAATAAAAAATAA
>OX387261.1:5445316-5472816 GCA_947562095.1 Branchellion lobata | reverse complement strand
ATTGTATTTTAGTGTATTGTATTGTATTTTATTGTATTGTATTGTATTTTAGTGTATTGTGTTTTAGTGTATTGTATTGTATAGCATTGTGTTTTATTGTATTGTATTGTATTTTAGTGTATTGTGTTTTAGTGTATTGTATTGTATTGCATTGTGTTTTAGTGTATTGTATTGTATTTTATTGTATTGTATTGTATTTTAGTGTATTGTGTTTTAGTGTATTGTATTGTATTTCATTGTGTTTTATTGTATTGTATTGTACTAATAATTTGTATATTTTGGAATGCATATTTTTTGTTGTTGAAAGTTTGGAAGGATGCTCAACCGATGTAAATCTCCCCGAAGGAGCCACTTCCAATCTTCTTGCCCAGTCTGTAACGCCGGTTTATTCTCAAGTCCATCTGTGTGTATGTGTGTGTGTGTGTGTGTGTGTATGTGTGTGTATGTGTGTACATGTGTGACAGAAAAATATGATCACCATTTATACAAAATTGCACATTTATATATTTTTTCCTTCAAATTAATGGATGAATGAATGAAATGAAAGGAATGAATGAAAGAATGAAAGAAAGAATGAAGGAAATAATGAAAGAATGAATGAAAGATTGAAAAAAAGAATGAATGAATGAATGAAGGATTGAATAGATGATTAAAGGAAAAGATAAGTTAATTAATAAAGAATCAAATAAAGCAATTTTTCAAAATGATCCAGTGTTTGGTTATTTATAGAATTGACAAAAAAAATTAATAAGAATAATTTTATTATTTTTATAATTTGTTATTATTATTTGATGATAAATTTTCTCGTACTTTTGCTTTTATTTCAAAGGAAAATCAAGAAGTACAAGTTAATACGAAAAAATGGATGAAACAATATACGACAAAAGTTGAAACAAAAAAATGTCGTTCGGATATTTTCAAATTAATGAAACTTAAACTAAAATATTATATTTAAAAAGATAATTTTGTATAAAATCTATTGATATTAAGGGTATACTAGTGAGTAAAAGACGATGGTGAAAAAAAAGTTCGAATTTTTATCCCAAAAAGCAGACGAATTTGGTTTGTTTGGAGTGGGAGACCCAAAATGCGCCAACTTGGAACTTTACGTTTTTTGGTATTAACAAAAAAGACGATATATGCGCTTTAAACGTACGAATGACTGGAGAAAAATTTGAACTTGATTGATAAAGAAAGAATTAAAAAGTTAATTTTAAATTAGAATGAAGACGAAGAGTTGTAAATGAAATATCTCACTTTTTCAGAGGTTTTGTCTATAGATGATAAAACTAAATTAAGCCAAGTAATTTTTACAAAATTTACTTGTTTTGAACTCAAAATGATAACCCATCCATTTGTTGAATTTATTAATTAGCAAACAAAACAACTTAAACTACTTGAATTGTTTGTAAATAATTATTAATAGGTATTTAAATTAAAGTTATAATATCGCTTATGACAAAGAGCGTAGACAGAGTAATATATTAATTGAGAGTTGAATGAATCTTCAAACTTTTGTTGAATAAAGAATTGATTTGATTTTTTTCAAATTTCGTATCATTTTGCTATTTTTTAGTTCAAATTGTTTTGAATAATGATATTTGAAAATTCAAATAGTAATAATCTAAATAAACTATTTCAAAAATCGAATAACATTTTTGAATTTTACAATTTGTTTTTAGTTGGAAATAAGGTTATTATTGACAAAAACTTATTGAAATTTAATTTAATTTTTTTGAAAGGTAACTTTTGCGACCTTCACCCCATCCAATGGGTGTGCCGTAAATTACGTGTAGATTGAATCATTATAAGTTATATTTAAGATCCTTGTTTTTGTTCTTTTGGATAATAAAATAAGTTTTTGTGAAAAATATAATCAAATCCGACATTCAAAATGAGCGGTAAGTGTCTTATTTCTCAGTAAAAATCATAATGAGATTTCAGTTTTTTGGGTAAAAAACTAATTTTATAAACTTAAAAAACCAAATGTGGTAAATTAAATTTTCACTTAAGTTCCCAATGTATCCCACGACTAAATATTAGATAAAAATATGGCCATTTTTGTTAAAAACTTTTTAAAACTCATGTAAAGTTGAGATACTATCCTAGTATTGCCTTGAAAAAGAAATGTTTAAAAATTAACGTAATTTTACTTCTAATTATTCCTTCACTAACTAAATTACCCTATTACGCCCCAGCTCTACATGGAAAAAATTCTTTAAAAATTTTCAACTTTTAAGCACTTTTGAAGAGTGTTCACCAGCGCTATACAAATGCTTTGGACAGATTAGATTAGATTTTATAGTTTAATTTAAAACTGTTACAATCATTTTTTTGAATTTTCATATGGTATCACGTCATCATGGCGTGGTTGCCTTTAAAAATGGACACCTTGTATTAAAAAAATAATAATTATTTTTAATTTAAATTTTACGATTTTTAAAAATGTATGTGTTATATTCATTTGGCGGAATATTTCGTTTATTTTTTATTTTTTATATTCTTGAAAACTTTGAGGAATACACTAGAATACAATAATAGGATACAAACGTGCATGCAACTGTTTCAAACAACAACAACAACAAACAAACCAAAAAACGACTGAACAAACAACCACTGTTCTTATTTAGTCAAAACATCTGTAGTGCAGTCTTTAGCACTATGTTCAAAGACGCTCCTATGAATAACCCCTTAACAAACAACCAACTCCAAAAACATTCCAACAAACAAACAAACATCCCACAAACACCTCCAACAAAAACCCACCCAACCAACACCCCCTAACAAACACCTCCAACAAAAACTCACTCAAACACCTCCAAACAAACATCTCCCTAAACAGGCAAATTACAAACACCCCCCAACAAACAGGCAAATGACAAACATCCACCCAAACACCCCCCAACAAACAGGCAAATGACAAACATCCACCCAAACACCCCCCAACAATCACCCACCAAAACAGGCAAATGACAGACACCCACCCAAACACAACCCAACAAACACCCACTCACAAACACCCCCTCAAACAGGCAAACGACAAACACCCCCCAACAAACACCCCCTCAAACAGGCAAACGACAAAAGCCCTTTTCAACGATGTTTTCCTCATCCAAGACCAAGAGTGCCTCTTCCTACAGCAGTGGTCCCCAGCTCATGAACATGGCTGACCTCACCATTGCTCCTTGCGTCATCGTCATGGTGGGCTTGCCCGCAAGGGGAAAAACCTACATGGCCAAGAAACTCACGAGGTTTGGGGGGTTTTTTGAGGGTTTGGGGGGTTTTTTTAAGGGTTTGGGGGGTTTTTTGAGGGTTGAGGGTTTTTGGGGTTTTTAAGGGTTGTTTTTGGGATTTTTAAAGGTTATTTTTGGGGTTTTTAAGGGTTATTTTTGGGTTTTTTGAGAGGTGGTTTGGGTGTTAGTTGGGGATTTTTTAGTCAATTAGGGGTTGATTGAAGTTTGGTCATCCATCCACACTCATCCATCCATCCTTCCATCTTCTAATCCATCCTTTTGTTTCTCCATCCATTCACCCATCCCTCCATGCATTCATCCACTCATTCATTCATCCAACTAACCATCTTTCCACCCATCCATTCATCCCTCCATCTATCCATTCATAATCTACCTATTCATCCACTCATTCATCTATCCATCCACCCATCCATAATCTATCCACCCATCCATAATCTATCCACCCATCCACTCACCCATCCATCCATCCATCCACCCACCCATCCATCTATCCACCCACCCATCCATCCATCTACCCACACATCCACCCATCCACTCATCCATCCATCCAACCATCCACAGATACCTCAATTGGATAGGTCTCAAAACGAAGGCCTTTTCTGTGGGAGATTACAGGAGAAGACAAGCAACCATTGAACTTTCTGACGCCAAAGAGTTCTATAACCCTGAGAACAATGACAAGGTGAGGAGGAGGAGGAGGAGGAGGAGGAGGAGGAGGAGGAGGAGGAGGAGGAGGAGGAGGAGGAGGAGGAGGAGGAGGAGGAGGAGGAGGAGGAGGAGGAGGAGGAGGAGGAGGAGGAGGAGGAGGAGGAGGAGGAGGAGGAGGAGGAGGAGGAGGAGGAGGAGGAGGAGAAGGAGGAGGAGGAGGAGGAGGAGGAGGAGAAGGAGGAGAAGGAGGAAGAGAAGAAAAGAAGGGAAAGGAGGAGAAGGAAGAAAAAAAAAAGGAGGAGGAGGAAGAGGAGGAAGAGAAGGATAAAGGGAAGGAGGATAGAGAAGAGTTAAGAGAAAAGATTGAAAAAGAAAAAAAATCATCATCATCATCATCACCATCATCATCATCATCATCATCATCATCATCATCATCGTCATCACCATCATCATCACCATCATCATCATCACCATCACCATCATCGTCATCACCATCATCATCACCATCATCATCATCACCATCATCATCATCATCATCATCATCATCATCATCATCATCATCATCATCATCATCACCATCATCAGGCTCAGGATATTTTAGCTGCATGCAAGAAGGAGGCTTTGGAAGATTTGATGAAGTACTTGAAAGGACATCAAGGAGAGGTGGTGATGATGGTGATGATGATGATGATGGTGATGATGATGATGATGATGATGATGATGATGATGATGATGATGATGATGATGGTGATGATGATGATGATGATGATGATGATGATGATGATGATGGTGATGATGATGATGATGATGATGATGACGATGATGATGATGATGATGATGATGATGGTGATGATGATGATGATGATGATGATGATGATGATGATGATAGTGATGATGATGATGATGATGATGATGATGATGATGATGATGATGATGATGATGATGATGATGAGGATGATGATGATGATGAGGATGACGATGGTGATGATGAGGATGACGATGGTGATGATGAGGATGACGATGGTGATGATGATGATGATGATGATGATGATGATGATGATGATGATGATGATGATGATGATGATGATGATGATGATGATGGTGATGATGATGATGATGATGATGATGATGATGAGGATGATGATGATGAGGATGACGATGGTGATGATGAGGATGGTGATGATGAGGATGACGATGGTGATGATGAGGATGACGATGGTGATGATGAGGATGACGATGGTGATGATGATGATGATGATGATGATGATGATGATGATGATGATGTTTTCATATTGTTTTTTTTTTGTTGGTCCCTTTAAAATATTAAATTTTTTTAAAATTTTTTTTCATCATCTTCATCACCATCATCCTCATCATCATCATCCTCATCATCATCATCATCCTCATCATCATCATCATCATCATCATCATCATCATCATCATCATCATTATCATCACCACCAGGTGGGTGTTTATGATACAACCAACGGCAGAAGGGAGGATAGAAAGAAGATACATGATTACCTCACACTGGAGTGTGGGTGAGTTGGTGATGATGATGATGATGATGATGATGATGATGATGATGATGATGATGATGAGGATGAGGATGATGATAATGATGAGGATGATGATGATGAGGATGATGATAATGATGATGATGAGGATGATGATAATGATGATTACGCTTATTATTATTATTATTATTAATGTTGTTATTGTTATCACTATTATTATTCTTTTCATTATTACTATTTTTATTATTATTGTAATTATTATTGTTAATTTTTTTTTATATTATTTTTTTATTATTATTATTATTCTTTTTATTATTATTATTATTATTATTAATTTTTTTTTTATATTTTATTATTATTATTATTATTCTTTTTATTATTCAAGTTTCAAGACCTTCTTTGTCGAGTCCTACTGCTACGATGAGAAGATCGTCGAAGAGAACATAAGGAAGGTGATAATAATAATAATAATAATAATAATAATAATAATAATAATAATAATAATAATAATAATAATAATAATTTTGTTTCATCAATATTTTTACTTTTGTCACTTTTTACTACTAAAATTACCGCCTTTACCACCACCAATAACGCATCTACCGTCACCATTACCACCGCCACTATCACCGAAACCGCCACTACCGCTGCTACCGCCACCATTACTATCCACACCATCACCACTACTACCACCATCACCACCACCACTACCATCACCACTACAACTACTATCATCATCACCACAACCACTATCATCATCACCACAACCACTATCATCATCACTATCATCACCACCACAACCACTATCATCATCACAACCACAACCACTATCATCATCACTATCATCACCACCACAACCACCACCACCACCATCACCACCACAACCACTATCATCACCACCACCACCACCAGGTGAAGACATGCGGACCAGACTACGTGGACATGCCTGAGGAGAAGGCTGTTGACGAATTCAAGAAGAGGATCAGGTGCTATCATATTGTTATTATCATTATTATTATCATTATTATTATTATTATTATTATTATTATATTTTTTATCATTTTTATCGCCTTTGTTTATTTTTTATTACCTATATTATTAATAATATTATTGTTATCATTATTATTTTTATTATTATTATTATTTTTTTTTTTTTTTTAATTTTATAATTATTTTTCTTCCCCCTTATTCTCCTACTCTCTTTCTTCCTCTTCTCTTCCTCCGCTTCCTCCTCCTCCTCCTCCTCCTCCTCCTCCTCCTCCTCCTCCTCCTCCTCCTCCTCCTCTTCCTTTTCCATCTCTTCCTCCTCCTCTTCCTCTCCTCCTCATCCTCCTTTTGAACCCACCCACCCACCAGCCACCTACAGACCAAGTACGAAACGCTTGACGAAGAGGAGGACCGAGATTATTCGTACATGAAAATCATTGACCAGGGTCGTATGTACTTGGTGAATAAGGTGGGTGAGTTGGGAGAAGTTAAGAGGTTTTAGTTAGGTCCTTTTTCATCACCATCATCATCATCATCATCATCATCACCATCATCATCACCATCATCATCATCATCACCATCATCACCATCATCACCATCATCATCATCATCATCATCATCATCATCATCACCATCATCATCATCATCATCATCATCACCATCATCATCACCATCATCATCATCATCATGTCATCATCATCATCATCATCATCATCATCACCATCATCATGTCAGGTTCATGGTCACGTGGAGAGTAGAGTGGTTTACTACCTCATGAATATTCATGTCTTGCCCAGAACCATCTATCTGACAAGGTGAGGAGTGAGGAGGAGTTGTTATGATGATGATTGTTATTATTATTATATTGTTATTATATTGGTGTATTGCTTTTATTATTCTCACTTTTATCATAATAACTTTGTTGTTTTTTTCCTCCTTCTTTTCCTTCTATTCTTCTTCTTCTTCCTCTTCTTCTTCCTCCTCCTCTTCCTTCTCTTCCTCCCCCTCTCCTTCCTCCTCCTTTTCCTGCTTTTCTTTTTCTTACTCCTTCTTTTCCTCCTTCTCCTCCTTCTCCTCCTCTTCCTTTTCCTCTTCCTCCTCCTCCTCTTCCTCCTCCTCTTCCTCCTCCTCCTCCTCCTCCTCTTCCTCCTCCTCCTTTTCCTCCTCCCCCTCTTTCTCTTCCTCCTCCTTCTCCTCTTTTTCCTTTTCCTCCTTCTCCTCCTCCTCTTCCTTCTACTCTTCCTCCTCCTCCTCTTCCTCTTCCTCCTCCTTCTCCTCTTTTTCCTCCTCCTCCTTCTCCTCTTCCTCCTCCTCCTCCTCTTCCTCCTCTTCCTCCTCTTCCTCCTCCTCCTCCTCCTCCTCCTCCTCCTCCTCTTCCTTCTACTCTTCCTCCTCCTCCTCTTCCTCTTCCTCCTCCTTCTCCTCTTTTTCCTCCTCCTCCTTCTCCTCTTCCTCCTCCTCCTCCTCTTCCTCCTCTTCTTCTTCATCCTCTTCCTCCTCCTCCTCCTCCTCCTCCTCCTCCTCCTCCTCCTCCTCCTCCTCCTCCTCCTCCTCCTCCTCCTCCTCCTCACAGACACGGAGAGAGCCTCATGAACCTCCAAGGCCGCATCGGAGGAGACTCAGGCCTGTCCGACAACGGACTTGAATATGCAAAGGTGGCTACTACTACTATTTATTATTTATTTCAAAATTTATTATTATTATTTATTTCAAAATTTATTATTATTATTTATTAAAAATTTTTTTTTTTTCGAAATTTATTATAAACTATTTTTGTTTTTGTTTTTAAATATCTCATTTATCATTTTTTTAATATTGTGTTTCTTTGTGTTACCAATAATTTTTATCATCATCACCATCATCATCATCATCATCACCATCATCATCATCATCATCATCATCATCATCATCATCACCATCATCATCGTCATCATCATCATCATCATCATCATCATCACCATCATCATCATCATCATCACCATCATCATCATCATCATCACCATCATCATCATCATCACCATCATCATCATCATCATCATCATCGTCATCATCATCATCATCATCATCACCATCATCATCATCATCATCTCCTTCTCAGGTTCTAGCGAAGTATGTGAAGGGACTAGATAAACCAGATCTCAAGGTTAATACTACAAACCACTCAAACAACCTTTCACAAACTTTCAACAAAAAAAACTCTAAAAACCTCCAAAAAAAACAAACGCAAAATTCTGAAAAACTCTAAAAAAATGGTAAAAATTAATCCTTAAAAATTTTTTTCTAAAAACCCAAAAAACTTTAACAAAAAACCCCTCAAAAAATCTTTCTAAAAACTTAAAAGCTTCAACAAAAAAAGCTTTCAAACCTCTCTCCCGCTAAAAAAAACCCAAAAAAATCCCAACAAAACCCAAAAAAAATTCCAACAAAACCCCAAAAAAATCCCAACAAAACCCTAAAAAAATCCCAACAAAACCCCAAAAAAATCCCAACAAAACCCCAAAAAACTTTCCAAAAAATTTTCAAAACCCTCAAAAACCCTTTTAAAAGCCCTCAAAACCCCCAAAAAAACTTCCTTTAAACCCCCAAAACACCCAACAATCCTTCAAATGCCACCCAAACCCCCAAAACACCTACCCCCCTAAAAACCCCAAACCCCCCAAACACCTACCCCCCTAAAAACCCCAAACCCCCAAACACCTACCCCCCTAAAAACCCCAAACCCCCCAAACACCTACCCCCCTAAAAACCCCAAACCCCCCAAACACCTACCCCCCTAAAAACCCCAAACCCCCCAAACACCTACCCCCCTAAAAACCCCAAACACCCACCCACCCCTCCACCAGATCTGGACGAGTTTGATGCGCAGGACGGTGCAGACGGTGGCAGGCATTGCTAATGCCAAAGAGCACTGGAAGGCTCTCAATGAGATCGATGCCGGTGTCTGCGAGGGCATGACCTATCAGGTGGTAGTCTATTATTATTATTATTATTATTATTATTCTTTTTATTATTATTATTATTATTATTATTACTATTATTATTATTATTATTATTATTATTATTATTATTATTATTATTATTATTATTATTACTATTATTATTATTATTATTATTATTATTATTATTATTATTATTATTATTATTATTATTGTTATTGTTTTTATTATTAATATTATTATTATTATTATTATTATTATTATTATTGTTGTTATTATTATTATTATTATTATTATTATTATTGTTGTTGTTATTGTTATTATTATGATTATTATTATTTTTATTATTATTATTCTTATTATTAATTTATTGTCTTTATCATCATTATCATTATCTTATTTTATTATTATTAATTTATTTTATTTTTATTATCTTTTTTTTTTATTAATCTTTTGTCTTTTTATTCTCTTCTCTCATCATTATCACTTTATTTATTTATTTATTCATATTTTATTATTATTATTTTTATTTATTTATTTTTGTTTTATTAACGAGGTAGACGCGGTTGTCCCTAATTTTCATACAATTATGTCGTTTTTTTTTTTTTTTTTTTTTTTTTTTTAAATAATTTTTCTCCCACTATAATTTTTCTCCATTTTTTTCTTCTCATTAATTTTGATTCACAGTTTTTATTGAATTTTTCTTTTTTCCCCCAGGAAATCCATGAGAAGTTTCCAGAAGAGTTTGCCTTGAGAGACAGCGACAAATACCACTACAGGTGGGTTGACCTTTTTATTTTTTTTGTTAATTTAATTTTTTTCTTTAATATTGTTTTTTTAGTTTGTTTTTTAATTAGTTTTTTTAGGTTTTGTTTTTCCAATACTTTTCATCTTTTTTTATCATTTTTTTACATATTTTCTTCAAATTTTTTTTTTCCATTTAGTTTTAAATTAAATTTTTCATTTAATTTTATTTTTCATTTTTTATTTAACTTCAAAACTCTCCTTCACTTTCAAGTTTCATTTTCATTCTTCTATTTTATTTCATTTTTCAAATTTTTCTTTTTTTTCGTCTTTTTTCGGTTTCACTTTTCATTTTTCAATTTAACTTCAATTTTCAATTCAATTTCATCTTTTAATTTTTTTTAATTCAATTTTTTTTAATTCAATTTTTAATTTTTCTTTTTTCCATCCAATTTCAATCCTCACATTTTCAATTTTCCAATTTTTTAGTTTTTCCAATTTGAAAAAAAAAAAAAAATATTTTCTCGAAAATTTTTTTTTCTTATAAAATTTCCTTCCTCTCTCTCTTTCTCTTTGGTTTTTCCAATTTGAAAAAAAAAATTTTTTTTTTTTCTTTTTTTTCTTTTTTTCCTCTTAGGTACCCAGGAGGTGAATCATATGAGGACTTAGTAGCTCGCCTGGAACCAGTCATAATGGAGCTGGAGAGGCAGGAGGACGTGATGGTTGCCATTTTTTTCTTTTTCTTTTTTCCGTTTTTTTCTTTTTTTTTATTTATTTATTTATCTGTTTTTTTTCTTTTTTTTATTTATTTATCTGTTTTTTTTCTTTTTTTTATTTATTTATTTATCTGGTTTTTTTTCTTTTATTTATTTATTTATTTATCTGTTTTTTTTCTTCTTTTTATTTATTTATTTATTTATCTGTTTTTTTTTCATCTTTTTTTTATTTATTTATTTATCTTTTTTTTTTCATCTTTTTTTCATTTATTTATTTATCTGTTTTTTTCTTTTTTTTATTTATTTATTCATCTGTTTTTATCGCCAAAAATTCCCAATAAGACAGCTCAAAAACCCCCAAAACACCCCCAACCCCCAAAACACTCGACTAAAAAAACCCTTAAAAAAAGTTCAAAATTATTTTTCTAAAGTTTTCAAAAACTTACAAAACATTCATTCAAGCCCTTTTCCGTCCCCAAAAATTCACCAAAACCACAAAGGTCCCCTTCCCTCCCCACTTTTCTCAAAACCCCCAAAAACCCCCCCCCCTCCCACTTTTCTCAAAATCCCCAAAACCCCTCCCCCCCCTCACTCCCCTCAAAACCCTCTCTCTTCCCCCCCCCCACTTTCTCAAAAACCCCCTCCCCTCTTCCCACTTCCCTCAAAACCCCCTCTCCCCCCACTCTTTTAAAAACCCCAACCCCCCTCCCCCCACTCCCAGGTGATCTGTCACCAAGCGGTGGCGCGCTGTTTGTTGGCCTACTTCATGAACAAGCCTCACCACGAACTACCCTACCTTCGGGTTCCCCTGCATACCGTCATCAAACTCACACCCGTCGCTTATGGATGTGAGGTTGGTGGTGGCGGTTGGTGGCGGTTGGTGGCGGTTGGTGGCGGTTGGTGATGTGGCAGTTGGTGATGTGGCAGTTGGTGATGTGGCAGTTGGTGTGGAGGGTGGGGGTGTGGCGGTTGGTGTGGAGGGTGGTGTGGTTGGTGGTGGAGGGATTGTGATTGGTGACGGCTGAGGTTGGTGGTGGTGGTTGGTGGTGGTTGGTGGCGGTTGGTGGCGGTTGGCGGCTGTTGAGGTTTTGTGTGGATGGGTGGTGGGGATGGTGGTGGTAGTGGTTGTGATTGGTGGTGGTGTTGGTGGTAGTGGTGGTGGTGATGAAATTTTCAACTCTTCCCTCTCTTTCTGACTATTCTTATTTCTCCTCCTCTTCCTCCTCCTCTTCCTCCTCCTCTTCTTTCTCTTCCTCCTCCTCCTCCTCCTCCTCCTCCTCCTCCTCCTCCTCCTCCTCCTCCTCCTCCTCCTCCTCTTCCTCCTCCTCCTCCTCAGGTGGAACACATAGATTGTCACGTATCAGCGGTTGACACATACCGTCCTCCCCCGCCCATCGTTGAAGTGGCCTCATTTATTATTATTATTTTATTCTTTATTATTTTTATTTTCATTATTACTGTTTTTATTATTGTTATTATTATCATTTCTATTATTGTTTTTATTATTATTATTATTATTATTATTATTTTTATTATATTATTATTTTATTATTATTATCATTATTATTATTATTATTATTATTATTATTATTATAATTCTCATTATTATTATAATTCTCATTATTATTATTATTATTATTATTCTCATCTAACCCATTATATTATAATATTTAGAATATTCAGTTCTTTCATAATAATAAGATATTTATTTATAGTATAATATTCAATTAGAATTTAATAGAATTCAATATATTCAAAGATAATAAATAAAATTATACTTTATATAATAATAATATATAATAATTAATTAATAATAATATAATTAATTGTTTTACCAGGTCAACAGGACAGCCCTGGAAGCTCTTGCCACCGTGCCTCCTACACCTGAACCACAATAATAATAATAATAATAATAATAATAATAATAATAATAATAATAATAATAATAATAATATTAATAATAATAATAGTAATAATAATAATAGTAATAATAATAATAATAATAATAATAATAATAATAATAATAATAATAATAATAATGATAATAATAATAATAATAATAATAATAATAATAATAATAATAATAATAATAATAATAATAATAGTAATAATAATAATAATAATAATAATAATAATAATAATAATAATAATAATAATAATAATAATAATAATAATAATAATAATAATAATAATAATAATAATAATAATAATAATAATGAATATCCTTGTTGTTTTTGTTGTTCACTTTAGTTTTAATTATTCTTGTTTCAAATTATTATTATTTTTTTATTATCATTACATTTTCATTAAAATATATTTTAAAAATCATTTTTTTTGTTATTTCTATTATTGTTAAACTTTATTTTGTTTTCATTTCTATTTCTATATTTTTTTAAACAAAAATTATCGCTACTGTTTTATTCATTTTTTTTCTAATCATTTTTTTTTCTTTATTTTTTTATTTTTTTTTAAACATTTTTTTCACAATGTATTTAATAATTTTCTTATTTATTTTCTTATTCTTTATTTTTTCACATAATTAATAATTTTTTTAGTTTTTTTTTCAATTTTTGTTAACATAATTAAATCTTTTTTTTCTTTTTTCAATCATTTTTGTTTTTTTTTTTTCAATTTTTTTAATAATTTTTTTTTTCTTTTTTTTTTCAATGTTATTTTCTTCAGCGTACTCACAATACCTACTCGTCTGCACCACTATATTGTTTTCGATAGTATTTTGTTTTGTTTTTTTCAGTTCAATTTTTTTTTCTTATTTTTATTTGCTTTTTTTCTTATTTTTATTTAATTTTTTTTCTTATTTTTATTTAATTTTTTTTCTTATTTTTATTTAATTTTTTTTCTTATTTTTATTTAATTTTTTTTCTTATTTTTATTTAATTTTTTTTTCTTTTTTTTTTTTAATTTTTTATTTTTTTCAAATTTTCATTTCATTTTTATTTTTCATAATAAAGCTTCTCTCAATCTTCTCCTTTCTCTCCAGCGTTGGTTGTTTTTATTTTTGGTATAATATCAATTATTATTATTATTATTACTCTTCATTATTAGTACTACTTGTACTACTACTACTACTACTACTTGTACTACTACTACTACTACTACTACTACTACTACTACTACTACTACTACTACTACTACTACTACTTGTACTACTACTACTACTACTACTACTACTACTACTACTACTACTACTACTACTACTACTACTACTACTACTACTACTACTACTACTACTACTACTACTACTACTACTACTACTACTACCACTACTACTACTACTACTACTACTACTACTACTACTACTACTACTACTACTGCCACTACTACTACTACTACTACTACTACTACTACTACTACTACTACTACTACTACTACTACTACTACTACTACTACTACTACTACTACTACTACTACTACTACTACTACTACTACTACTACTACCACTACTACTACTAATACTTAATTAAAAGGTACAGTATTCCAATACTTCTAGTACTAAGATTGTCATACTCCATATATCTTTCAAACAAAGAATAAATATTTCCATATTTACATTATTGATATTATCTTTTATTTCCAAGTATTGATTTTTTTTTCCATTTTCTCATTTTCATATCACCCCAACCCCAACCCTAATTACGTATTGTGTTATATTTTTTTAATTATATATTATTTATAATTCCACGTTTCATATTACACCATGTTACGTCATATTTTTTCATATATTTTCTATATTTTCCATATATTTTCGTATTTTGAATTATTTTCAAATTTTGCAAACTCCAACCTAATTTTTGCGAATTATTTTTAAAAAATCCTTGAAATATTTTTCATGAAGGAAATTTAAAAGTAATTTTGTCCACGCCCTTGAGACAATCTAGTTTGAAAAATACGCGCTATAACAAATTCTACATTGATTTATTCATTCATTCATCCATTCATTCATCCATCCATCCATCCAATCATTCATTCACTCCTTCACTCTTTCACTCCTTCATTCATTCATTCATTCATTCATCCATTCACTCATTCATTCATCCATTCATTCATCACCCATTCATTCATCCATTCATTTATCATCCATTCATTTATCACCCATTCATTTATCATCCATTCATTCATTCATTCATTCATTCATCACCAGATGACGGATAAAAATTTCAACTATGCAATTGTTATAGCGTTTAATTTCTTCTAGTAAATATATTATCTTAATAAGGTGGATATAAATAAGAAAATCAACAATAATAACATTAATATAAATAAAATTTTAATAATAATAACAATAATATAAATAAAATTTTAATAATAATAAAATTAATAATATTAATCTTGACAATAAATACTTCACTAATCAGTATTAATAATAATTATAATAAAATCAGTGATAAACTTAATAATAATAAAATCAGTAATAAAATAATAATAATAATAATATAATTAATACTAATAATAAAAATAAAATAATAATAATAATACAATTAATAATAATAATCATAAAATTAGTAATAATAATAATAATATTTTCGTCTCCACACCTCTCGCTATAATTATTATCTGATTTTTCCACCGTTAAGACATCCTTTGCTTCTTCGGTGACTAACCTTTTCCAAAATTCGTCTTGTTATTATTATTGTTGTTATTGTTGTTATTATTGTTGTTATTATTGTTGTTGTTATTGTTGTTATTATTGTTGTTATTATTGTTGTTATTATTGTTATTATAATTGTTGTTATTATTGTTGTTATTGTTGTTATTATTGTTGTTTTTGTTGTTGTTATTGTTGTTATTGTTGTTGTATGTGTTGTTGATTTTGTTCATATTATTGTTGTATCTGTTGTTGTTTTTTTTATATTGTTATTGTTGTTTCCATTGTTGCTATCATTTTTATTATTATTTCTATTATTATTTCTATTCTCTTTGCTATTATTTTCATTATTATTATTATTATTATTATTATTATTATTATTATTATTATTATTTCTATTATTATTATTATTATTATTATTATTTCTATTATTATTATTATTATTATTATTATTATTATTATTATTATTATTACTATTATTATTATTATTATTATTATTATTATTATTATCCTTATTATCATTATTATTATTTTTTTTTTAATTATTGTTAGTATTATTATTATTATTATTATTATTATTATTATTATTATTGCTTTCATATTTTTTTTATTTTTAATTTTCTTCTTATTATATCTAATGTTTTTTATTTTTTTTTTCCATGATCCCGTGTTGAGACTTCACCATCTGATCAGACAAGTTGTTGTTGTTACGGTTTTTTTTTGTTGTTTTTATTATTATTATTTTATTTCATAATAATAATTATTATTTTATTATTTCTATTATTTTATTTTATTATTATTTTCATTTTATTTCATCATTATTATTATTTTATTTCATAATTATTATTATTATTTCATTTCATAATTATTATTATTATTTTATTTCATAATTATAATTATTATTTCATTTCATAATTATTATTATTATTTTATTTCATAATAATTATTATTATTTTATTTCATAATTATTATTATTTTATTTCATAATTATAATTATTATTTTCTTTCATAATTATTATTATTTTTCTACTAGTATTTTTACTATTAAATAATTTAACTTTTAACTATTTTTCAATAATTCTTTTTTAATCCAAAATCCATTTTTTTAATTTTTAATTTATTTTTTTTTCAATCATTTTTCAAATTTCTTAATTATTCGAAATTTTTAATTCATTTTTTTATTTAAAATAATCTTAATTTAATTATTAAGAAAAGTTTTTTTTTTTTTTTTGTTATTCATTCGGGATAGAGCAGATTCATTGGTACGCCTACATAAAAACTTTCGATTCCAAAACTTTATTTGAAAAACTCCAGGAAAAATGAATTATCATGAGAAAAACGAAAAAATTCTAAGAAAAATGAAAAATGTCTACAAAAAAAAATAAAAAACTTACAAGAAAAATGAAAAAATTCCTAGAAAAATAAAAATGTTTACAAAAAAATAAAAACACGGGAAAAATAAAAAAATTCAAGAAAAATGAAAAATGTTTACAAGAAAAATAAAAAAATTCAAAAAAAATAACAGAAGAATGATTAAAAAAATAATAAAATTAACGTTGATGTTGTTTAATTGGAGATAAACAAAGCCACATCATAAAAAAGGTTTGAGTTTAATAATAAAAATAATAATTAAAACAATAAAAATAATAATTAAAACAACAATAATAATAATAACAACAATGATGATAATAAATACAATAATAATAATAATGATAATAAATATAATAATAATAATAATAATAATTTCAATTTTTATAAAATTATCAGTCGAGCCCATATGATTTATTATTATTTTTTTTAAGTGTTTTATTTTTCATTTTTATTTTTTATTTTGTTTTTTCGTCTATTTTTCTTAGCCATTCGAGGTATTCATTGTGGGCTAATGAGGTACTTGTAAAATTAACTTTAAGGCATTTTAAATTAATTATATTAAAATAAATTAAAGTAATTATATTAAATTAAATTAATTATATTAAAATAAATTATATTAATTATATTAAAATAAATTATATTAAAATAAATTTAATTAATTATATTAAAATCAATTAAATTAGATTTATTAAAGTCAATTAAATTAAATATTAATTATATTAATTTCTAATTGATTATACCAAATTAATTAATTAATCATTTAATTATTTTAGTTTATTCAATTGGAACCATTATAACTAACTTCGAAGTTTTGAAAATCATAATAACACAATAACAATAATAATATTAAAATAAAAATAATATAATAATAATTATGACAATACATTAATAATACTAATAAAAAGACAAAAATAGTGATACAATAATAATACTAATAATACAATAATACAATTATAAACATTAATACAATAATAAACATAGTAAAAACAGTAATAATACAATGAAAAATATGATAATAAAAATAATAAAAAGTATAATAATAATAAAAATAATAGAAGAAGAATAATAATAATAATAATAATAATAGAAGAATAATAAAAATAATAATAGTAAAGGATTCGGACTGCATACGCCTGTTACTTGAGTATTCGTCTGACTAGTCTCACCCCTTGAGGGGGGCGAAGTGGTTGGCTTGTTCCACTTGCCTTTTTTTCCTTCCCTTCCAAGACCAAAAGTTGTTGTTGTCGTTGTTGTTGTTGTTGTTGTTGTTGTTGTTGTTGTTGTTGTTGTTGATCGTCTTTGCTTTCGCTGCTGTTTTCCTCCAACACCAACACCTCCCCGTCTCCAAACCAACCCCCCAACGACTCACAATCACAACCCTGATCGGTCACGTATTCGTACACATAGGGGGGAGAACACCCTGCAAACCCCCTCCCCTCCTCCTCTTCTTCTTCTTCCTCCTCATCAATCAGCTCACCACAAACAGCCGTTAAATGCTGTTTACCCATGGTAGGACGCTTGGTGGTTCCGATGCTGTATTTCTTCAGCGCCTTTGACACCTCCCTGCGGATCTGTTTCCGCCTGTTTTGTTTTTTGCTGGGTTTTTCCATCTTCTCCAGACGACCTTTCAACAGCGCCATCTGTCTTTGAAGCTTTTCTCGTTTTTTTTTAGACGGAGAATTTCTAGAGAACTTCGGCTCAAAAACCCTCCTGAGTAGTTTGAGAGACTTTTTGTTGGATCTCTTACCGCTGTAAAGTCCTTTAAAGTATCTCTTATGGCTCATTAACGTTGTGTCATCATCATCTTCGTCGTCGTCGTCATCATCATCATCATCATCGTCGTCGTCGTCATCGTCACTGTCTTTTGTATCATCGTCATCATCATCATCATCGTCATCATCTTCATCATCATCTTCCTCATCATCTTCGTCATCGTCATCATCATCTTCATCTTCATCGTCGTCATCGTCATCATCATTTTCCTCATCGTCATCATCGTCAGCATCTTCATCTTCATCATCATCATCATCATCCTCCTCCTCTTCATCTTCTTCATCATCATCTTCTTCTTCTTCATCATCCTCATTATCATCATCATCATCATCAATTTCTATTTCTTCAGTATCATCATCTCCATCACAACTCCCTCCCATCTTCAACACTTCATCTGCAGAGCTGCTTTCATCCTCACTCTTCTTCCTCTTCTTCCCCTTCCAACCACCTTCACCCCCCCTCCCCACCCCTTCACCCTTACCCCAACCTTCACCCCCCCTCTTCACAATTCCTCCCTCCCTCCAGCACAGCGATTTCTCGCCTTTCCCCTCACACCTCCTTCTCTTCTTCTTCTTCTTCTTTTTCTTTTTCACTCCACCCTTTTTTCCACACTTTTTCTTACAGGAGAAAGACTGAAGAGGAGGAGGAGGAAGAGGAGGAGGAGGAGGAAGAAGAGGAGAAGGAGGAGGAGAAGGAGGAGGAGGAGAGAGACGAGAAGAAAGAGGAAGAGAAGAAATAAGAGACAGAGAAGACTGAGGAGGAAGAGGAGGAGGAGGAGGAGGGGAAAGAGAAAATTCAGTTTCTACCATGTCATTCCACTTTTTATCACTGCCCACAACCTTTATCAAGATGTTGGTTCCGTCTTTAGTGGTGATAACTGACTTTTTAGAACAGTCTAATGCACTTTTGCAAGCCCGTGTGTTTTGCCATTTCGACTTTTTCTGGCGTTTTTGGGTGTTTTTGGATGATTTTTGGGAGTATTTTGGCGATATTTGAGTCTTTTTAACTTTCAAGTTTTCATGACGTCCTACGAAGTCAGGATCTTTCGGAAAGCGTTGACCCTTCGCATCACTTTGGGACTGAGATGTGGTGTAAGACTTGAACGAACTGGTGTGACACCTTTCGGTGGAACTGTCCTCTGGCTCAACAGGCAAAGTTTCAATCATGTCATTAATCTTCAAAAGAATGTTTTCTTTAATCGATAATAAACTCTTTTCCTTGTTCACCAACTGGATTCGATCGTCAGCCAACTTTTTGAGTTTCAACTGAATCTTCGAGTTCACGCTGTCCAACAGATCATCTTGCGTCTTCGTTTTTCTCGTCTGAAGCTTCGCTGCGTTACTCTTGGAAGGTAAGATTTTTTTATTTTTAGGAGCGATTTTTAGCGAGCATTTTTTTTTGTGGTTTTCGTTCAGGACGGAAGACTGGGTGAGGAGTGAGTGAGTAGTAGGCGAATATGTAGTTAATGAGTTGGTATTTGCAGTGTCTGTATTCGCAGGGTGCGTGTTTTGGAGATATGGGTTTTGAAGATGTGTGCTTTGAAGATATAAGTTCTGAAGATATGTGTTGGGTGGGTGGGTGCTGGGTGGGTGTGTGTTGAGTGGGTGTGTGCTGGGTGGGTGGGTGTTGGGTGTGTGTGTGTTGAGTGGGTGTTTAATGTGGGGGTGTGTGAGAGAAGAATGTTCGTTGGGAAAGTGTCCGAGGGCCGGGTGTATGGTGGATGAGTATAAGGAGGGTGAGAAGGTATCAAGTGTGAAAGATGGATGGGTGCTGGATGGATGGGTGTTGGATGAATGGGTGTTGGATGGATGGGTGTTGGATGGATGGGTGTTGGATGGATGGGTGTTGGATGGGTGGGTGTTGGATGAATGGGTGTTGGATGGATGGGTGTTGGATGGATGGGTGTTGGATGGATGGGTGTTGGATGGATGGGTGTTAGATAGAAGGGTGTTGGATGGATGGGTGTTGGATGGATGGGTGTTAGATAGAAGGGTGTTGGATGGATGGGTGTTAGATAGAAGGGTGTTGGATGGATGGGTGTTAGATAGAAGGGTGTTGGATGGATGGGTGTTGGGTGCCTGTGTAAAAAGAAGATGAGTTGCGGGTGAGTGTGAGAGAAAAAGATTCGTCTCGGGCGATAGGCTGTTAGGATGATTTGCAAAACTATCCGAATAGTTGGCACCCTCCAGCTCAAAAGGCGCGTAAAGAGAAGGGTGTAGAGGGCTGTAGTTAGGCCTGGAATAGACGGAGCGATTTGCGTGAGGAGATGAAAAGCCCGGAGAAAAAGGACTGGAGAGGAAAGGAAGAGGAAAGGTAGGAGTGAACATTCTCTTCCCAGCTCGAGGACCAGCTCGAGGACTGGCTCGAGGACTGGTTCGAGGACTGGATCGAGGGCTGGTGTGTTTGTACAAAGGCGGAGAGACTTGATCGATGGAGAAAGATGATGTTTGTTCTAGAAAAAACTTACTCGCTACCGGCGAGAAGGTGGTCAGACTAGTCTGGCTCGACAGACAAGACAGACTAGTCTGGTGGCGCTCTTGGAAAAGGGACGCAACGAACGAGTCACCTAAAAAATTCGACTTAAGCGCTACACCATCATTCTTGCCCTTCGACTTACGATACGCGACATCGTCTAGCCTCGACTTACGATCCGCCGCCAGCGTGTCCAACCTCGACTTACGACTATATATATTTCTGTACCTCGTTTTACGACCATCACCCAAACCTTCCGAGAAAACCTCTTCAACGGAAGTTGGAAAATCTGTGGTGATCTGGACGGGAAGTTGATTAATAATAATAATAATAATAATAATAATAATAATAATAATAAGGATAATTAAAAAAAAAAAAATAATAATAAAAATAATAATAATAACATTTTTATTATTATTATTATTATTATTATTATTATTATTATTATTATTATTATTATTATTATTATTATTATTATTATTATTATTATTATTATTATTATTATTATTATTATTATTATTATTATTATTATTATTATTATTATTATTATTATTATTAACATTATTATTATTATTATTATTATTATTATTATTATTATTATTATTTTTATTATTATTATTAATATTATTATTATTATTATTATTATTATTATTATTATTATTATTATTATTATTATTATTATTATTATTATTATTATTATTATTATTATTATTATTATTATTATTATTATTATTATTATTATTATTATTATTATTATTATTATTATTATTATTATTATTATTATTATTATTATTATTATTATTATTATTATTATTATTATTATTATTATTATTATTATTATTATTATTATTATTATTATTATTATTATTATTATTATTATTATTATTATTATTATTATTATTATTATTATTATTATTATTATTATTATTATTATTATTATTATTATTATTATTATTATTATTATTATTATTATTATTGTTATTATTATTATTATTATTATTATCATTATTTATATAATAATAATAGTTATTATTATTATTATTATTGATTTATTATGATTTTATTCTGAGTTCATTATTATCATTATTTTTATTCTTATTATTATCAAAATTATTATTGTTTTCATTACTGAGAAAAATAATACCACCACAACAACCACCACCACTACAACAACCACCACTACCACCACCACCACAACAACCACCACCACTACAACAACCACCACCACCACCACCACCACAACAACCACCACCACTACAACAACCACCACCACCACCACCACCACCACAACCACCACCAACATTCGTCTTTACTCCTTCCCCCACAAGATCTTCCATTTCACTGCTGTCCAGTTCTAAGCCAGTCATTCTGGAAACAGGAGTGATGGTTGAGTTGAAATGAAAAATGACTTTTTTTTTATTTTTTTAATTAAATTTTAATTAAATTTTAATTAATTCCAATTAATTTTAATTAATTTTAATTAATTTTAATTAATTTTAATTAATTTTAATTAATTTTAATTAATTTTAATTAATTTTATTTAATTTTAATTAATTTTATTTAATTTTAATTAATTTTAATTAATTTAATTTCATCCACTTGTAATTGTAAAGCTGTGTGATTGTAACTGTGTAGGGGTGTAAATGTGAGTTAGTGTGATTGTAATTGTAAAGGTGTGTGATTGTGAGTTTTGTGTAAGTGTAATAGTACGATTGTGTACTGGTAATGTACTGTAAAGGTAAAGTTGTATAGTTGTAATGTTGTGTAATTGTAAAGGTTTTTATTTTCAATTGTAATGTTGTGTAATTGTAAAGGTGTATAATGAAATTGTAATTGTAAAGGTGTATAATGAAATTGTAATTGTAAAGGTGTATAATGTAATTGTAATTGTAAAGGTGTATATTGTAATTGTAATTGTAAAGGTGTATTGTACAGCAATGGCAACAACACGGCGACACGGCCACCTGGAGGGAACAGCGCTGGACAGCACACACTCGCTTCTGGAACATTCCACCAACTTCAAATCTCCGTGCCTCCACTTGTCGTCTGCCATCACCTCCAGACGAGACATCAACCTTATCTTCTCATCTTTTTCCAGCTTTGAAAATTCCTTCATAAAATTGTCTTCTACTTTTTTTTTTCTCTTCTCCCTGTCTGACTTCACTGTCGTCGTTGTTTGTTTTTTTCTTTTTTTTTCCGCGTCTATTTTTCTGACTTTTTTGTTTTGCAGTTGCGTTGAAGACGTTGGTTTTTTTTTCAACCCTTCTTTGCTTTTTTCAGCTTTTTCTCTTTTTCCCCTCGTTGAACTTGTCTTGTCGGATTTTGTGGTCTTCGAATCTTGAAAGAATTGTAATTTTTTTATAGCTTAAATAGTTATTTTTAAAAATAATTAAAAAGATTTAAATAAAAAGTAATAATTAAATAGATATTAAAAAAAAAATTAATTAAATTGATATTTTTAACAAAATAATTATTTATAGAAAAAATTAATTATTTATTAATTTTCAAAAAAAAATTTTTTAAATTACAAATAAAAAAAATTATGAAATAAAAACTATTAAAAACCAAAAAAAACTCAAAAAAAACTCAAAAAAAACTCAAAAAAACTCAGAAAAAACCCAAAAAAAACTATAAAAAAAACTATTCACCTAAACTTTTCGTTTTCATCGATCTCTCGGAGTTACTTTTGGTGGGTTTTTTTTTCTGCTTTATCTTATTTTTTTCATCCGATTTATTGCCAGCCCTCTTCGACGCCTCACTCATTACAGCCAACTTATCCTTCAGCGGGTCCAGACGAGACCCTGCCGGCTTGTAACCTCTTACCTCATCGAGGGTTCCTCGAGCCTTGCGGAGTGGACATGGTATGCAGTACTTCTGGTAGCATACACACGCCTCGGGTGATGTCACCGCCACGCAGCCTTGTGGTGAGTAGCAGATGTAGGACAAACCAGCGTTGTCGTTGCAAAATCCTGCCATGTTGAAGTCGGGTAGGATGCAGTTATTGGCTGATTGGTTGTCAGCTGATTGGTTGTCAGCTGATCTGTTATCAGCTGATTGGTTAACAGCTGATTGGTTATCAGCTGATCTGTTAACAGCTGACTTGTTATCAGCTGACCTGTTCTCAGTTGATCTGACATTGTCTGATCCTCCTTCATCGTTTCTATTGTGACTTTCCAGATCTTTCGATGTGTTATCAGCGGTGATAAGACCCACAGCTGGTTCGTTGTTCGTGTTGTTCGTAGTGCCCTTATCAACGCCTTTGATGTTTGTGTTCGCTGAGGTGTTGTGTGCATCATCAACCTTGTGCTTGATAACTAACACGTTGTCCAGGCTATCAGGTCCTTTGGAGTTGGTGTCTGTTATTGGGCTGTCTATGCTGGAAGCTCTGTTATACTTGGGACTTACAGAAAAGCTTTCAATTCCAGGTGTTAGGGTGTTAATGATTTTGTAGGTCAAAATGTGTGGTAAGAGACAATTAGCTTTGTTGCTGGTGATGCTGTGGATAGTGTTGTGAGTGTTGTTGATGTTGTTGCTTTCACTAGTTGTTGTAGTGTTGGTGAATGTATTGTTTTTATTGTTTTTGATTGTTGTTGTTAGAATGTTGTTGCTGATGTTGTTGGTGGTATTTGGTGTGGAGATGTTGTTGTTGATGTTGTTGGTGGCGGCTGGTGTTGATATGTTTTTGTTGATGTTGTTGCTAATGGTAGGTGTGAAGAGGTTGTTGGTGGTGGTTGGTGTTGAGATGAAGCTGGAAATGTTGATGTTACTGATGTTTCTGCCAATGTTGTTGTTGCTGCTGCCGATGTTGTTGTTGATGTTGCCAATGTTGTTGTTGATGTTGTTCTTCGGAATATTCTCTTTGTAACACTTGCAACAATCGACGCAACAACCGCAACAACAACAACAACCACACACACACTGACACTCAACACAAAAATTGCCCACTTGGCTGAAAGTTGTTCCAAGTTTTCTTCCTCTCTTTTTTTTCTTTTTCCCTTTTTTTTTGTCTATCCCTTTCGATCTATTGTCTACGCCTCTCATTCTATTGTCTACACTTCTTATTTTATTGTCTATTCTTCCTTTTTTATTGTCTACACTTTTGAGTCTTTTTTCCGAACTCTTCATTACATTGTCTACAAAACCACTTTCCAACCTTTTGTCTGTGTCCACTGACATACCATTGTCTACTGAAAGACAATTGTCTATTTGAGCATATTTGTCTACGGAAACAGAATTAGCTACTGATGTAGCATTGTCCGCTGATGGACAATTGTCTACTGACGCAGCATTGTCTACTGACGCAGAATTGTCTACCGAGGCATTCATGAATTTGAATGTAGAACCAAAATCGAAACGATCAGAAGAAATGATGGAAGAAAGATCCATGGAAGCAGGTCTGGGCAACAAAAGTTGCGTTTTTGTTGCTTGTGGGAGTATTTTTTTTCTTTTTCTTTTGTAAATTTTTCTAATTTTTTTTCTATTTTTCTCGACCTTCTCACAGTCCAAGCCTTTACCAAAGCTACTTCCAAAACATCCGCCCACACCCCCTCCCCCCACACACCCACCTACGCCCCTTCCCCCAACACACCCCCCCACACATCCCTCCACACCCCCTCCAACACACCCCCCAATAAACCCAGTTGACCCTCTCAAGTTCTCACAACCCCCCCAAACCTCCATAAACCCATTAGTTGGGTGAATTATACCCTTGCTCAATGATTTCCCATTGGGGTTAGTGCATGGATTATGACTAAGGTTAGTGCATTGATTATGACTAAGATTAGTGCATGGATTATGACTGGGATTAGTGCACAGATCAGGGTTAAGATTAGTGCATGGATTATGACTGAGATTAGTGCATGGATTATGACTGGGATTAATGCACGGATCAGGGTTAAGATTAGTGCATGGATTATGACCAGGATTAGTGCATGGATTATGACTGAGATTAGTGCATGGATTATGACTAGAATTAGTGCATGGAGTTTTCCTTGAGCTTGTGTTTGAGTCGGTGTTGACCTGATAATTCTGGAGAAATGATGAGAAGAGGGTTTCATTTAACCCATAATTTGGGGGTTTTATGGGGCAAACCTCTGATGTTTTAAATGGGTGATTAGTGTGGGTGGTTGAAGAGTTGAATGATTGGTTAGTGTGGGTGGTTGAAGAGTTGAATGATTGATTAGTGTGGGGGGTTGGGGGATTGAATTGGTGATTAGTGTGGGTGGTTGGGGGGTGGAATGGGTGATTAGTGTGGGTGGTTGGGGGATTGAATGGGTGATTAGTGTGGGTGGTTGGAGGGTGGAATGGGTGATAAGTGTGGGTGTTCAAAGGGCTAAAAGGATTAAAAAAGGTGTTTGGGGAGCTGGAAATGTGGTTTTGGTTGGTGTTTGGGGTGGATGAGTTGAATGGGTAATTTTGGGGGGGTTTTGGGGTGTTAAATGGGGGGTTTTGGGGGGTTTTTGGGGTATTAAATGGGGGGTTTTGGGGGGTTTTTGGGGTGTTAAATGGGGGGTTTTGGGGGGCTTTTGGGTTGTTGAATAGGTAATTTTGGGGGGTTTTTGGGTTGTTAAATGGGGGGTTTTGGGGGGTTTTTGGGGTATTAAATGGGTAATTTTGGTTGGTGTTTAGTTGAGAGACTGTGAAGAAGAGCGTCTTGGACGGGTGTCCAGAGCTTGGAAGTTCACTATTCATTTTTAATCTTTTGAAGGATTATGATTATGATAAGGATTTTGAAAGATTATGATTATGATAAGGATTTTGAAAGATTATGATTATGATAATGATTTTGAAGGATTATGATTATGATAAGGATTTTGAAGGATTATGATTATGATAAGGATTTTGAAAGATTATGATTATGATAAGGATTTTGAAGGATTATGATTACGATAAGGATTTTGAAAGATTATGATTATGATAAGGATTTTGAAAGTTTATGATTACGATAAGGATTTTGAAAGTTTATGATTATGATAAGGATTTTGAAAGTTTATGATTATGATAAGGATTTTGAAAGATTATGATTATGATTAGACGTTTGAAAATCAGATTAAGATTATGGTTAGGATTAAAATTTTGAGAATATTTTTGACTACGCTTTTGAAGTTATTATACTATTGTAACTATTATATCATGAGATGCCACTATAATAATATTCGTTTTTGTATTGTATTGTATTGTATTGTATTGTATTGTATTGTTTTGTATTGTATTGTATTGTATTGTATTGTATTGTATTGTATTATATTATATCAAAAAAATTTAAAAAAAGTTGAAAAAAATAATTAATAAATAAATATAAATAAATAATATTAAATTGAAAAACAAATAAAATTGGTATTAATATAATTAATTTTATCTTGAAAATTAAAACTATTATTAGTATCTTAAAAAATAATAAAATTATTAATAATTAATAATTAATAATAATAATTAAGATTAATAATAATTAAAACTGTTGTTTCAATTTCAAATATTTT
>OX387261.1:5417816-5437816 GCA_947562095.1 Branchellion lobata | reverse complement strand
ATAACCTTGTTTGTGGCCTCCAAGGTCGAATGTAGTGAACTTCATTCCTGCCAGTGTTAATTCTTCTGACGCTGGTGTAAGAGAATGCACCAAAGATGGGATTTCCGAGGATAAATACATGCAATAATGAATGGATGAATGAATGAATGGATAGATGAATAAATAAATGAATAGATGGATGGATAGATGAATGAATGAATGGATGGATGAATGAATGAATGGATAGATGAATAAATAAATGAATGGATGGATGGATAGATGAATGAATGAATGGATGGATGAATGAATGAATGGATAGATGAATAAATAAATGAATGGATGGATGGATATATGAATGAATGAATGAATGAATGGATGGATGGATAGATGAATGAATGGATGGATAGATGAATGAATGAATGAATGGATGGATGGATAGATGAATGAATGGATGGATAGATGAATGAATGAATGGATGGATGGATAGATGAATGAATGAATGGATGGATGGATGGATGGATGGATAGATGAATGAATGGATGGATAGATGAATGAATGAATGGATGGATGGATAGATGAATAAATGAATGGATGGATGGATAGATGAATAAATGAATGGATGGATGGATAGATGAATGAATGAATGGATGAACAAAGGGATGGATAAACCAATGAGTGGATGGATGAATGAAAGTACCATTTAGAAATATATACATTCATTAATGAATGAATGGAAGAATATAAAAACTGATGAACACATGAATGAATGAATGAATGAATGATTTAATTAATTAATTAATGTACAATTTGAAAAAAGTACACCCAATAATTAGTGAAATAATTAATGAATTAATAATAACTATTATTTTTATAAGATTAGATTGGTGTTTGTGATAAATAAATTAAATATGATTATAAGATTAGATTGGTGTTTGTGATAAATAAATTAAATATGATTATAAGATTAGATTGGTGTTTGTGATAAATAAATTAAATATGATTATAAGATTAGATTGGTGTTTGCCATACTGGGAAGAAGAGTGGGCACATGCACAGAGAGTCGGGAGGCCTTGAGCATATGCAAGAGGGTGGTCTTGCCCGCATTGTCAAGTCCCAGAAAAATCAGCTTGCCAGTCTTACTGGCCAAGCCTGTGTGGTGGTGAATTCGAAATGAATGGTGAATTCATGGTGAATGGCTGGATTTTTAGTTTGATCCTGGCGTTTGTATAGATTGGTGGTGGTGAATTCGAGATGAATGGTGAATGAATTCATGGTGAACGGCTGGATTTTTAGCTTGATCAATCCTGATAATCTAATTGAGGCGTCTGTATAGCGCTGATTACTGAATTATTCGGAAGCGCTCTGATACGAACTGCTTAAAAAACGAAGTTACATCATTAATATGTTTTAAAATTAAATAATTAAATGGATTAATCTAATCAAAGAAGTGGTGAAGCGCTTTTTAGCACTTTTTGAAAAATATTAATTCTTTGTTCGTTTAAATCGAATTTTTCGAAGATTGAAAATATATCTAGAACGTAGTCTATTATTTCTAATATTTCATTAAAATTGAAGTTTTTAACAATAATTATACTAAAATTAAAACTTTAAAAATGTTTTCAATAAAGTTGTGAACACACCCAAATATTCCAAAATATTTGCAAACCAATCGTAAATAAACATCTCAAAAAATCCACTATTAACGCAGCAAGCGCATATACCAGTTGGCAAGTTACAAAAAGTTAACACAGCTAAGAAGTGATGTAACCGTAACTTAAAAATGCAAATTTTCATTGAAATGTATTTTTAATTGATTTAAAATCAATTAAATAAATTTAATTTAAAATTATTGAAAATGTTTAGACAATAAATCTAGACACATAATTTTTTTGACGTAACGCAACTTAAAGTACAATTAATTAAGAAAGTGTTTTACTGTTTTTTTATATAATTTTTTTATTGCAAAAAAATAAAAAGGAAAAAGTTTTGCGTTCAACTTGAATATTTTTTTATTATTTTTTTAGATGTGAATTTCGTTGAATTTTTTAATGTACTTTTTCAGTTTTTCAAAATAAAAAAATAAAATAATCTTAGTTTTTATTTATTGAAACAAAATGAAGTATTTTTAATCAATCGGCGTTGCAGTCTTTGAAAGTTTTTTTGTCATAAAAACGAAATTTTTATAAAAACTCAAAAAAAAAATCACAAAAATCACTCTAATCATTGAAAAATCATATATAAAAATAACAAAATTTGTAATTAAAAACAGATTTTTTTTAAATAATCAAAAATTGTTTTTTTTTAATCATAAATTTTTTTTTTTTAAATCATAAAAAAAATTTTTAAAACAAAAAATAAATTTTAAGATCACAAAAATGAATTTTTAAATCGAAAAAAAATATTTTATCATAAAAAACAATGTTTCATGTTTTTATCAACCTCCAAAATTCTTTTTTGAAGCATTTTTTTTCTTTCAAGAAGTCCTTTTGTGACGAGTATGTTTTTCTGTTCTGAAGATCGTTTTTCCACACGTTTTCCGAAGCTATCGTAACTTTTATTTTTTGTTTTTTCACTTTGTTTTTCTTTTCTTTTGTTATTTTTTCGTTCTTTTTTTTCTCGATTATATTTTTCGCTATAGTTTTTTTTCTCGATGTATTTTTGTCTATCATTGTGATGTTCGTGTTTGTAATGTTCGTGTTTGTGTTGTTCGTGTTTGTGGTGTTCGTGTTTGTGATGTTCGTGTTTGTGGTGTTCGTGTTTGTGAGGTTCGTGTTTGTGTTGTTCATGTTTGTGTTCATGTTTATGTTGTTCGTGTTTTTGGTGTTCATGTTCGTGCAGAACGTTCTCATAAAAACTCGTTTTTCTGGTGTTACTAATTTTTTTTCTGTTTTTATTGTTTTGCATTTGAATTTCAAAGTTTTGTTTCTCCTTTGCTTTCAAAACTAAGTTATTTTTTCTTTTTTCACTAGCATCTTCAGATCGAGTTTTGCGGTCCTGAAGTTTCACCCCAATCTCCTTTTTTTGTCGCTTACAGTTTTTTTCTGTTTTTCTCCCATCAAACTTTTCGTTTTTATAAAAATTAAAAAACTTTTTGTCCAAAAGTTCAAATATTTGTTCCATTCCATCTTTTTTTTCATTTTTTTTTCTTTCCCTCGCTCTTGAAAGTTTTGCTTTTAAAAAATACTGACCATTTTTCTGGTCTGTGATCAATCGATTTTGTTTTGAACTAAAAAAACTAACTTTTGAGTTCGATGAAGCAACCTTTGGATGAAAATAATAAGCATTCGGATCGGAATGATGGTTTGAGCTCGTGAAATTTTCATATTTTCTAGCAAAACGCCTTCCAGTTTTCAAACATTGGTTTTGTTTTTCTGTAGAGTTTTTCATTGGCTGTTGAGAAAAATGCTTATACGAAAAACAATTTTTTTGGGTGGAAGCTTCTGGCACCGAGGATGGAAGGTTTTTCATGCGCCCATCCGGCTCAATAGAACTCAAATTTTCTCTGATTCTTTTCATCAAATTTTCAGCAAAAAAACTCATTTCTTTTTCCGAGTTTTTTTTCTTTACCATCGTTGATTTTTCAAAAAGTTTTTTTCTTTTTTTTTCATCAAAAATTAAACCCTCTCCAGTTTTTAATGAAGGTTTTTGATTGAAAAACAAACCACCTTCCACCTTTGGGACACATCCATTCAAAACATGACCAGAATTTTTCTCAGGACGATAAAAACTGTATTCGTTTTTTTTTGATGGCCAGTTAGACTTGAAAAACGAATTATTCGAGTTTTTTTCGCCAAAAAAACTTTTTCTCGGGATTCTATCGACGGTGAGACGTTGATGAAAATTCCTTTCTAAACTTTCGTCTTTTTGTTTTGTTTTTTCGTTTTTCTCTCCAATCCCAAAAAACTCATCTTTTTTCAATTCTTTTTCTAACATTTCCAAGTTTTTATTTAGTTTTTTTCTCGGCACATCACCACCCTCAAACACTAACCTACCCAAAAAACGCGGATTATTTTTTTTCAGTTCAACCTCTTTTGTTTGCTGCTGTGAATTTAGAGTTTTTTTAGGCTGCGTTAATTTTGCTGGGTTTTGAATTGGTCTTTTTCTTTGGTCTTCAAAACTTGTTGATTTTTCTGTTTCTTTAAATTGCAGTTTTTTAGAAACACCACTTCCGATTTCTATTTTTTTGAGTTTTGTTTCACTTGTCGCTTTTTTTCTTTCATCTGTTTTTGTTCTACTCATTTCAGTTTTTTTTTTTTCACTACTTTCAAGATTTTTCATTTCATTTTTTTCCACCATTTTTTTGTCGTTTTTTTTTTTTGGTTCAAAATTTTTCATTTTCAACAATAAATGATCCAAAAACGCACCTTCCGGTCGAGACTTTATGACGAGTTGGGGTCCACAAAATGGGCTGCAGCCGTCACAGCTATCACAGCCACCACAGCCACCACAGCCACAACAACCACAGCCACAACAACCGCCACAGCCACCACAGACACAACAACCGCCACAGCCACCACAGCCACAACAACCGCCACAGCCACCACAGACACAACAACCGCTGCAACCATCACAGCCACCGCAGCCACCACAGCCACAACTACCACAGCCACAACCCCCACAGCCACCACAGACACAACTACCACCGCCACAACAACCACCACAGCCACAACCACCACAACCACAACCACCACCACAACAACCACCACCGCCACAACCACAACCACCCACTCTAGGACCACAACCCCCACCATTATTGGAACACTTAACCGCCAAAGCATTGGCCTCTGGAGCACTCACAAGCTGGCGGTTTGTAGTGGACTTGTAAGACATATCAACAGGATCAAAGTTGCATGGAGGAAGATCCTGGAGATTCAAGTTAAAAAGACTGAGTCCGCAATGATCTGAGCCACATTTACCCTGATTGCTGGCCTGCTGAGGCTGCTGAGGCTGCTGTGGTTGCTTGCTTACGTCACAAGGACAAGGTTTAGCCAAGTTGTTGGTACAGAAGGGCTGCTCGGCTTCATCGTTAGAACACACCGGCTGACACACACACCTTCCAAGCCTTTCTGTTTCGTTGTTGTTTCTGGTCTCTCGTATGCAACATCGCTTATTGTCTTCGTCTCTCTCCTCCTCTATTTGATATATTTTTTCTAAGCATTTGAGGACATTTTCTCCTAGTCTCGAAAAATCAAAACTTTCGTTTTGTCCACCGTCTCCGCAAACACATCCACAAGCGCCAGACAACTTCTCACAATTGTTCATAAATCTCACACTTTTGTCCGAACACTTCCGCCCCCTGTCGACAAAATTCCCACAACAGTCTATGTCTTCTGGAAAGTTTTTGCAACACCCACAAATGATGTTTTTTTCATCATTTTTTTCTTCGTTTTTTTCAATTTTTCGAATTCTTTCAAGACATTTCATGAGTTTTTTTTTCAGATTTGAAAAATCAAACTCTTCCTTACACCTCATCTTTTCGTTCTCTTCACATTCTTCTCTAAATCCATCGAAATCGTCTCTAAACTTTTCAAAATCATTTTTAAATTTTTCAAAATAATCTCTAAACTTTGCAGATCCGCCGTCACATCCCTCATAATCATCTTTTGATTCATCAGAATCCTTTGTTAATCTTTCAGAATCATTTGTTAATCTCTTAGAATCATTTGTTAATCCGTCAGACTCATCTGTTGATTCATCAGAATCATTTGAGGTTTTTTCCTCTCCTCTATCACATCCACATCCACCATTGTTCCAGCACATGCTGCAAATCATTCTATTATTATTATTATGGGTGTGTCTACTATCAACTCCTCTATTATTAGCTTGTCTATTATTAGCTTGTCTATTATTAGCTTCTCTATTATTAGCTTCTCTATTATTAGATTCTTTATTATTAGCTTGTCTATTATTAGCTTGTCTATTATTAGATTGCATCTCATTAGATTGTATATTATTAGATCGTTTATAATTAAATTGTCTATCAATAGGTTGTCTATTATTAGCTTGTTCGTTATTTACTTGTATATCATTAGATCGTCTATTAATAGATTGTCTATTATTAGATCGTATATAATTAGCTTGTCTATTAATAGGTTGTTCATTATTCACTTGTATATCCTTAGATTGTTCATTATTAGCTTTTCTATAATTAGATTGTCTATTATTAGCTTGTCTATAATTAGCCTGTTTATAATTAGATTGTCTATTTTTAGCTTGTCCACCAGTCAATTCATTATCAGTTTGTTTCTGACAAGTTCCATCGTGTTGTTTCCTGCAAAGAAACTTTTTATCATCGCCCCAACTTCCGCCCATATTTTCGGTCTTTTTATCATTATTCGTAACCGAATGCTTCGTTACAACACCATTCTCTTTGTTATATGGGTCAAGGTTGTTGTTATATGGGTCAAGGTTGTTGTTATATGGGTCAAGGTTGTTGTTATATGGGTTAAATCTATTGTTATTTGGGTTAAGTCTATTGTTATATGGGTTAAGCTTATTGATATATGGGTCAAAGATATTGTTATATGGGTCAAAGTTATTTTTATATAAGTTGAAGTTATTGTTATATGGGTCAAAGTTATTGTTATATAGGTCATATCTTTTGTTGCATGGGTAAAATCCTTTGTTAAACGTAGGAAAACAATTGTTGTATAAAAAACAATTTTTTCTGAATTTTGAAACCGCTTTTTTGTTGAGTTTTTTTTGCCTTTTTCTTGAATACTGTTCAAGTTTTTTTCGTTTTTCTCGTTTTTTTGTTTTGCGTCTTTTGCTTTTATTCCGTTTTTTTGAATTATTTTTTTTTCTTTTTTTTCTTTCTGATTTTTTTTCTTTTTCTCCTCTACACTCTTCGGTCTTATAAGTGTGATAAGACCCGTTAGAATTATTTTTATTCAAAAAGCTTTTGTTATTTTGTTGCATCGAAATGTTTTTAGTGATAAAAACGTTTCTAGGTTTTTCCATCATGAAAAAACAAACTTTCAAAAACTCGCATTCTTTTTTTTTACAAAAAAAAACTTATCCCGTTTTGTTTTTCGAAAAAAAAGTTTTTCAAGATTCTTTTTCTTTTGTTTCCAGTTTCATCACTAATAAAATTGTTTTTTTTAGTTTTGTTTTTCTTTTGTTAGTTCTCTTTCTATTTCTAAAAAAAAAATAATTAAAAAAAAAATTTTAAAAAAAGAAAAAAAGAAAAAAAAAATTTAACTAACCATAAACATTTTTTTTTTTTGATAAAAACAACTATCTTACCCTTATTTCAGAGTTTATTTTTCGTTTTTTTGCTGTAATCTTCAGTAAGTCATTGTTATTGTTATTGTGTGACGTCGAAGATTTAAAAGTGAATTGATTTTAATTTTTAATTTAATTTTTTAAATATTAATTCTAAATTAATTTATAAAAAAATAATTTAAATATTGAAAAAAATAATAATAACTTAACTTATTTTAAAAATAATAAAATGAAATAAATTAAATTAATTATTAATTATTATTTAATTAATTATTAATTAATAATTATTTTTTAAATGAAAATAATTAAAAAAAAAATAATTAAACTTTTTATAAACATTAATTTGAAAACTTACTTTTTCAAATATTGCAAAAAAACTTCATAATCTTTTCCAATTTATTCTAATTCAACCAAATCATTTATATAGCGCAGATCCACACTGTTCAATAGCGCTCTGCTACGAACTGTTCAAACAACAAAGTCTTAAGGGCTTTACGAAATGAAAGTAGAGAAGTAATAGAGGTGAGATTGGGGGGAAGAGAGTTCCATAGAAGGGGCCCACAGTAGGAAAGTTCAGATTTAAAAATTCAACGTCATGTGATTAGTAAACAATAACAAAAAGATTTTTCAGTCTGAGTTACAACAAAATTAACATTGATTTTCAGACACCAATGCAAAACTCGAAGAGCTCCGAGTTTTTCTATAAGTTCTAAAAAAAAATTTTTTTTTTAATTTGTTTTTTTACAGCGAAAGAAAAAAATGTTTGAAAAATATTTTCCGGAAAAATGTGAAAAAACTGGAGTTTTTCATGGGCCCAAAAACTTCAACAAAACTTGCATAAAAAAAAACTCTCTGCACTCTTTGACGCCAAAAAAAATAAGTTTTTTTGTTTTTCAAAAAAACAAAATTAATTTTTCCAGCTACCATGCAAAAAAAGTGGAAAAAAATAATAATTCTAATGTCAATAACCGATCTCATTCGTCCAGCAAAATAAGAGTTTTGTTGGAAAAAAGCAAAAATTTATTGAATAAAAATAATATGGAGTTAAAAAAAAATGAATCCTTGAAAAATGAAAAACCTTTCAAAGAAAATAGTTTTGCAAAAAAAAACGAACTCATGAAAAAAACAGAATACCAAGAAAAAAAAGAATTTCCGGAAGACAATGAATTATTAAAAAACAAAAAAATATTAGAAAAAAATGAATTTTTGAGGAAAAATAATTTTTTAGAAAAAAGTAATTTTGTGAAAGAAAACAAAAACATTACGAAAGAAAGTTTTTCTAGAAGAACTACCTTCCCATCAGGAACAGCAGCTCCAGATGCCGTGGCTATTTCTGTTCTTTCTACTCCACCAAAACATCTTTTTTTATCTCATGTTTCCGTTTTCCCAGCGAGTGAAAAAGGCGGAAGAAGTGGGAAGAGTAGATATGAAAGCAACAGTATTAGTAGTAGTGGTGGCTGTAGTAGTAGTGGTTGTAGTAGTAGTGGTAGTAGTGGTGGTAGTAGTGGTTGTAGTAGTAGTGGTAGTAGTGGTGGTAGTAGTGGTGGTAGTAGTGGGGGTAGTAGTGGTAGTAGTAGTAGTGGTTGTATTAATAGCGGTAGTAATAGTGGTTGTTGTTTCATCTACCCGTGTGGTGGTGGTTGTTGTGGTTGTTGTTGTGCTCGGTGTTGTTGTTGCTGTCGATGCAAGCCTTGTAAAAAAAAACACCCACCCCCAAAACCTCCACTTCCCCCCAAACCTCCACTTCCCCCCAAACCCCCACTCCTCCCTATTCCCCCACCCCTCCCCATCCCCCCACTCCTCTCCATTCCCCCACTCCTCTCCATCCCTCCATCCCTCCCCATCCCCCCAATCCACCTCTCACCCCCCTCCACACCCATGTCTTCAATCACCCTCAAACCTTCCACCCCTTCTGACTCTTCAACCATTCCTGAATTTTCAACTCCATCTAGTATTCCAACCCCTTCCATAACCCCAACCCCAACCCCAACCTCATCCGTCACCCCAATCCCAACCCCATCCGTCACCCCAACCCCAACCCCATCCGTCACCCCAACCCTGACCCCAAACCTCCCATTAACTCCAAGTCCCCCTATAACTCCAACCCCCCCCATAAACCCAACCCTCCCCATAACCCCACCCCCTCCAAATCCCCCAAAATTTTCCATACCCCCTCCAACCCCCCTTTCGTCTCTGCCCCTCATAACTGAACTTTCTGATCCTTCCTTTGAGACCATCACTACACCATGCGTATCCAATAGCAACTGTTGCTTAGACAAGTGTTGTTTAGGTGAATATTTTTACTGTGACTGTTGTCAAGGGCGTCAGGGGTGTCAGTGTCATGACTTTGGTTGTCAAGGATACGGATGTCAAGTTAAGTGTTTCTGCTGTCAAAAAGTTGATTGTCAAGAAGCTGACGGTTGTCAAAGGCTTGACGATGGTTGTCAAGGTGAGCATTTCTGTTGTCAAAGATTCGAATGTCAAGGAAACGGTTGTCAAGGATGTGGTTGTCAGGGATGTGGTTGTCAAGGATACGAGAGTTGTCAAAAAGATGACACTTGTCAAGAATGGGATTATCAAAGGCGTGACTGTTGTCAAGCATATGGTTGTCAAGGTGAGATGGTTGTTTTTAGTTTTATTTAAAAGTTAAAGTTTATTTTTAATTTTTGAGTTTCATTTTGTGAAAAAAAAATTTTGAAAATTTATTTTGATTAAAAAAAAATAAAACAAAGATTTTATTGAATTTTTTGAAATTAATTTTTAGTAAAAATAAGTTTTTATAACTTAATTTTGAAAATATTTGAAAAAAAAATTAAAAATATTTTTTTTCTATATTTATTTTTTTAATTATTCTTCTCCGACCGTCGGTTCAATGAATAAATAAATAAACAAATAATAACAGAAAAATGAATTATTCTGATGTTGATTAGTTAAACCCAATCTTTGAATTATGTTTAATTAATTAATTAATTAATTAAAATTGAGTTAAAATCGTTTTATTTAATCAAATTTTTTAATTAAATTAGAATAAAAATAAAAATTAAATTAAATTAAATTAAAATTAAAATTAAAATTAAAATTAAATTAAATTAAATTAAAATTATATTAAAATTAAATTAAAATTAAAATTAAATTAAATTGAAATAAAATTAAAATTAATTCTTTGTAAATTAATTTTTTTTAAATTATTTTCTTTTATTGAAAAAAAATTTCAAAGACAAAACAACGTCTTTGTGTCCATATATATATATATATATATATATATATATATATATATATATATATATATATATATATATATATATATATATATATATATATATATATATATATATATATATATATATATATATATAAATTTCTTTTAAATCTCAACGTGTCACAGCTCCCACAGAAAGAGGAGGAGGAAGAAGAAGAGAAGATGGAAGAAGAGAAGGGAGAAGCGAAAGAGAAGAAAGAGGAAAAAAAAAAGAAGAAAAAGGAGAAGAAGGAGGAAGTGAAAGAGGGAGAAAAGGATGGGGAAGAGAAAGTGAAAAAAAAAGAGGAGAAAGAGGAGGAAGGGGAGGAGGAGGAGGAGGAGGAGGAGGAGGAGGAGGAGGAAAAGGAGGAAAAGGAGGAGGAGGAGGAGGAGGAGGAGGAGGAGGAGGAGGAGGAGGAGAAGGAGGAAAAGGAGGAAAAGGAGGAGGAGGAGGAGGAGGAAGGGGAGGAGGAAAAGAAGGAGGAGGAAGAGAAAGAGGAGGAGGAGGAAGAGGAGGAGGAAAAGGAGGAATAGGAGGAGAAAAACAAGAAAAAGATGAAAAAAAAGAAGAAAGTGGAAAAAGAAAAGAAGAAAAAAAAGAAGAAAAAAAAGAAGAAAGAGAGGAAAAAAGTAGAGAAGGGCTAAGAAAAAGAAATGAAGGGAGAGGAAGAGAAGGAGGAAAAGGAGAAGAAGAAGAAGGAAAAAGAGAGGGAAGAGAAAGGGGAGGAAGAGGGGGAGAAGAAGAAGGAGGAGGAGGAGGAGGAGGAGGAGGAGGAGGAGGAGGAGGAGGAGGAGGAGGAGGAGGAGGAGGAGGAGGAGGAGGAGGAGGAGGAGGAGGAGGAGGAGGAGGAAGAGGAGGAGGAGGAGGAGGAGGAGGAGGAGGAGGAGGAGGAGGAGGAGGAAGAGGAGAAGGAGGAGGAGGAGGAGGAGGAGAAAGAGGAGAAGAAGGAGGAGGAGGAGGAGAAGGAAGAGGAGGAGAAAGAAAAGAAGGAGGAGGTTTTATATTTGATCCTCGCTTCATGCAGACTTGTCTGCCTGCAGACTATACCCCCTGTTATATCTACATGGGAAAAATTCCAAACGTGCTCGGTGGAATATCTGCAGATAAGGTGGGCGGTGGAGGAGAAAGCATTTCGGAAAAAGACAAAAAAAAGGACAAAGAAGAAAGCAAAACGGTGGAAAGAAACAAAAAACATGACAAAGAAGAAAGCAAAACGGTGGAAAGAAACAAAGAACAGGACAAAGAAGAAAGAAAAACGATGAAAAGAAACAAAGAACAGGACAAAGAAGAAAGCAAAACGATGAAAAGAAACAAAGAACAGGACAAAGAAGAAAGCAAAACGGTGAAAAGAAACAAAGAACAGGACAAAGAAGAAAGCAAAACGATGAAAAGAAACAAAGAACAGGACAAAGAAGGAAACAAAACAGATAGACTAACTAGGGAATTCATTTATAAAGCTCCTTACAAATTGTTGGCCTCCTCCTCAAGGCATGAGTCCTTGATGCATCCTTCCAGAGAAAGAGGTCAATCTTTTGGAAGCGAAGAAATGAGGGAAGACTCATTGAAGTCATGTGATTCTTCGAGAATCTTCTGTGGGCGTGGTTTGGGTGATGATGTGACAAAGAGGGTAGGGGTGGATGGGCGCATGGGTGGGGGTGAAAGGGTGGGGGGGCGCATGGGTGGGGATGAAAGGGTGGGGGGGCGCATGGGTGGGGATGAAGGGGTGGGGGGGCGCATGGGTGGGGGTGAAGGGGTGGGGGGGCGCATGGGTGGGGATGAAAGGGTGGGGGGGCGCATGGGTGGGGATGAAGGGGTGGGGGGGTTTTCATTTGTGAGGAAGGAACAGGTATGGAGTGAAGCGCTTGTAAAAGATGGGAGAGGAGATGATGATGGTGGTAATGATGGTAATGATGGGTACGATGATGATGGTGATGATGGTGATGGTGGTGATGGTGATGATGGGGATGACGATGGTGGTGATGATGGTGGTGCTGATGATGATGATGATGATGATGATGATGATGATGATGATGATGATGATGAGGATGATGATGATGATGATGATGATGATGATGATGATGATGATGATGATGATGATGATGATGATGATGATGATGATGATGATGATGATGATGATGATGATGATGATGATGATGATGATGATGATGATGATGATGATGATGATGATGATGGTGATGATGATGATGATGATGATGATGATGATGGTGATGGAACTCGAGAAAAAGAAAAAAATATAGATGAATCTAACAAAATAAAAAAATTTCCGAAGAAAATTTTTTTTTCTGGACATGAGCAGATGAAAAAAAAAGTTGATAAGAAAAAAACTTTTTTGGATGGAAAAGGTGGTGATTATGAGAAAAACTCATCGGAAAAAAAATTCTGTAGAGAAAAATTGATTCAAGAAGGTATTGAAAATTTATTGAGAGTGGTGGAGGGAGGAAGAGGTGTGGAGGGAGGAAGAGGTGTGGAGGGAGGAAGGATGGGCTCTGGGAAAAAGAGGAAAGAGGAGAATGAGGAAGAGGAGGAAGAGGAGGAGAAGGAAGAAGAGGAAGAGAAGGAGGAGGAGGAGGAGGAGGAGGAGGAGGAGGAGGAGGAGGAGGAGGAGGAGGAGGAGGAAGAGAAGGAGGAGGAAGAGGAAGAAAAGGAAGAGGAGGAGGAGGGAGAGGAAGAAAAGGAAGAGGAGGAGGAGGAAGAGAAAGAGGAGAAGGAAAAAGAAATAAAAAAGGGGAAAAAGGAAGAAGAGGAAGAAGATAAACAAAAACAAACTGACAGTTTTCAAAACATGCGGAAAGGCTGCCGAAGCTCATCAGTTTTGGAAAAAGTTGTAGAAAAACGAGAAAAACAAGAAAAAATAAAAAAACAAAAAAAACAAAAACAAAATGAACAAGAAAAACAAAAGAAAAAAAACTTTTCAGACTCCTTTATTGCAAATCTCATCCCCAAGTTAAAATTTCGTGAAACTTCGAGCTTGGAAAAAATAAGAAAAAAACAAAATTTGAACGAAAAAAAATATTCTGAGACCCCAGAAAAACTTATAGATGAAATCATGTTTTTGTTGAACCAGAAAAAACTGAGTACTGGAGGAAAGTTTGCAAAACTGGAAAAAAATGAAACCAAACAGGAAAACTTTGAAGAATTGGGTATCAGCAAAAAAGAATCATTAAAAAAAATAGAAGAAAAAAAAACTGGAAAAACGTTTGATGATGCGTTGGGAGCAAAACTCTACAGCCACTACTGCGAAAGCAAAATGAAAGAGATGGAAGAAAAAAAAAAGAAAGAAGGGAAGGATGAGAAAAAAAGAAAAGAGAAAAACGGAAAAATAAAAAAAGAAGGACTTTTAAAGTTTGAGAATGATATGAAAAATAAAAATCTAAAAATTGAGAATAGGAAAAATGGGGATAAAAAAAATAAAAATGCGGAGAAAAAAATGAGTATGAAAAAAAACAATGGAATTTGTAGTGACTCCTGCCTGTGTAGAAAAACTGAGAAAAATGTTTTTGAAAAAACAAAACATGTTTCAGGGTTTGAGAATGAAAAGTCAACTTTGAAAAATGATTTTGAAAGTGGAAGAGGAGGAGGAGTAGGAGGAGGAGGAGGAGGAAAAAGAGGAGGAGAAGGAGGAGGAGGAGGAGGAGGAGGAGGAGGAGGAGGAGGAGGAGGGGGAGGAGGAAGAGGAGGAGGAGGAGGAGGAGGAGGAGGAGGAGGAGGAGGAGGAGGAGGAGGAGGAGGAGGAGGAGGAGGAGGAGGAGGAGGAGGAGGAGGAGAAGTAGGAGGAGGAGGAGGAGGAAAAGGAGGAGGAGGAGAAGGAGGAGAAGGAGGAGGAGAAGGAGGAGGAGGAGGAGGAGGAGGAGGAGGAGTAGGAGGAGGAGAAGGAGAAAGAGGAGGAGGAGGAGGAGGAGGAGGAGGAGGAGGAGGAGGAGGAGGAGGAGGAGGAGGAGGAGGAGGAGGAGGAGGAGGAGAAGAAGGAGGAGGGAGAGAAGGAGAAAGAAGAGGAAGAGAGGGGAGAGGAAGAAGAGATGAGGTTTTGGAGAGTAGAAATGCAAAACTGGAAAGTGAAGAAAAAAATAATGAAAAAAAAAATTCGCTGGTTGAAAATAAAAATGATAGCTTAATGAATGAAAATTCTTTTTGCAAAAAAAAAAATTCAATTTTGATGGAAGATTTGGAAGTTTTGAAAAATGGTTTTGAAGTTTTGAAGGAAGAAATCCAAGTTTTGAAAAATAAAAATTCGGATTTTAAAAATGAAAATGGATCGATTTTTCAAACAAAGGTTGGTTTCGATTGTAATTTTGCTGAACAAAAAAATGAGTTAAGAGGTGAAAAAAATGAAAAAATTGATGAAAAAAATAGAATTATGGAAGAAAAAATAAAAATTGTTGGTGGAAAAAAAGAAATTGTTAATGAAAAAAATGAAATTGTTAATGAAAAAAATAAAATAAAAACAGAAAAAACAAGTTCTTGTTTCGATTCAAGTGGTGAAGAAAAATCAGAAAAAATTATGAATCAAATGAAAAAAGAAAAAAAAACTGAAGAAAAAAAGAAAAAAAAAGAAAAAAAGAAAAAAAAAAGAAAAAAGAAAAAAAAGAATGATGGGAGAGGAGGAGAAAAAGAAGAAAAAATAAAAAAAGAAGATGATGATGAAAATGAGGACACAACTGTGACAATGAAAAAAAACTCAGTTTTTTTGATAAAAATAAAAAAAAACAATGAAAAACTGGTGAAAAATAAAAAGAAGAGTAAAGAGTGTGACATGGGAAAAATAAAGAGGGTTGTGTTGAGAATCCCATTGAAAAAAGAAAAAGAAAAAAAAAGTAAAAATAATAAAAAAATAAAAAAATTAAAGGGTGGAAAAATCGTTTTGAAAATGATTACTAATAATGATGGTGATGATGAGGAGGAGGAAGAGGAAGAAAAGGAGGATGATGATGAGGACGACGACGACGATGATGATGATGATGATGATGATGATGATGATGATGATGATGATGATGATGATGATGATGATGATGATGATGATGATGATGATGATGATGATGATGATGATGATGATGATGATGATGATGATGATGATGATGATGATGATGATGATGATGATGATGATGATGATGATGATGATGGTGATGATGGTGATGATGATGATGATGATGATGATGATGATGATGATGATGATGATGATGATGATGATGATGATGATGATGATGATGATGATGATGACGATGATGATAATAATGATAATAATGATAATAATAATGATAATAATAATAATAATAATAATAATAATAATAATAATAATAATAATAATAATAATAATAATAATAATAATAATAATAATAATAATAATAATAATAATAATAATAATAATAATAATAATAATAATAATAATAATAATAATAATAATAATAATAATAATAATAATAATAATAATAATAATAATAATAATAATAATAATAATAATAATAATAATAATAATAATAATAATAATAATAATAATAATGATGAGAATGAGAGTTTGAAAAACAAATTAAGTAAAAAAAATAAAAAAAGAAAAAAAGAAAAAATAAAGAAGTAGCTTACACTTTTGAAGTCAAAAAATTAAAAAAAAATAACTAAGTATTTTGAAAATAAAAAACAAACTTGAATAAAAAGTTCAAAAAGTTTTGCAAGAGATTAAGAAAATGAAAAAAAAAGCAGATTTTGAATCAGGCCACAAGAAGAAGCAACAGAGCGCCTCAGCCACTCGGCCGAGTTGTCGCCAGTGGCCGCCACAGACTTCATGACGACTGCCACCATGAGCATCTCGACTTGCCTCCTCACACACGCAGCTACACACAAGCTCCAGTCGTTGACCAACCACCCCCGTTTTTATTTTATCGGAAAAAAAGTTTAAGAATGAAACCCACAAAACCTAATTTGAAAAAAAAAATCAAAATCCATTTTTCGAATAGCAACTTCCGGTTGATTGAGTAGAAATAAAAAATAAAAAAAATAAAAAACGACAAAAAAATTCTGAAAAAAACGAACACGAATAATTCCTTTTTGTTTTTTTTTTATTTTATCGAAAAAAAAGGTTGCAAAATGATTTTTTAAAATCCAAGTTCTAAAAATTAAAAAAATTATTTTTTTTTTAAATTAAAAAAAGATTTAAAAAAAAAATTAAATTTTTTTTTTCGAAAATAAAACACACAGGTTAACATTGCATATATTTGTGACTAGGCTGAGTGGTTTATTACGTTTTTATGTAATGTTTACAGTGTAAACATAATGTTTTTATGTAATGTTCACAGTGTAAACATAACGTTTTTATGTAATGTTTACAGTGTGAAGATTACGTTTGAAGTAATGTTTACAGTGTAAAGATTAAATTTTATGTAATGTTTACAGTGTGGAAGTTACATATTTATGTAGTGTTTCATGGTGTAAGATTAAAAACATAGAATAAAAATAAAAATTAAATAATATTTAAAAATAATAATGTTTGAAAAAATAATATTTAAAAAATGATATTAAAAAAAGAATATAAAAAAAAATTTTTTAAAAAATTAAAAAGAGATTACTCAATATTAAAAACAAATCAATTGAAAAAAACGCTTTTACATTTTAAGGGTGTTTTTACAAAATAACTTCGAAAAAAAACAAAATTAAAAATATACGTTTTAAAAGTTAAAAAAAACTGAAATTGTGCCAGAATTTGGGAAAAAAAACTGTTTAAAAAAATGTATAAAAAACAAAGAAATATGTTTTTTTTTGTGTTTTTTTTGTTATTACGTCATCTAAAGTAAACAAACATTGTCCTATTGAAAATCGGTTTTAACAAGATCGTTTTAACAAGATCGGTTTTAACAAAATCGCTTTCAACAAAATCGTTTTTAACAAGATCGGTTTTCAACAGAATCGTTTTCAACAAGATCGGTTTTCAACAAAATCGTTTTAACAAATATTAGCCAATTCTTATTCGATTTTAAACAAAAAACCTCCCCTGCTATCTTTCGAGTTTCGATTTTTTTCGAGTTCCGATATTTTATCTTTCGATTTTCCGATTTTCCGATTTCTTTAATTTTTTCCACCCCCGCCAACCTTCCAATTCAATCTCCCCCCCCCCCTCCTCTTTTCTCCAGAATGAGTTGTCGTTATGGCACCAAAGCATCCACTCCCACCGCTTCCTCCCCCCCACCCATCTCCCCCCCCATCCACTGCTCCCCCATCAACCACCCCAATTCAACCCCCTCCCCCCCCTACAAAGGTGAAGACATTCTCTTCGGAATGGACTTTGAAGCGTCAATGACCGACCTTCTGGATAGTCCTTTTCCTTATGCCAGCCTAGGAAGCGGTATCATTCTAGGGGGCGAGAAATGGCTACCCTATACCCCCGACCGGAAGTACCAAAGAGGGCATGGTCACATGGTGGTGGACCCGACCGGAAGAAGGAATTTCCCTTTCCGCCCCCACAGAATGCGTAGGTTGAGAACTTGGAAGGGAACGCCTGAAAGCGCATGGCTTCAAAACGTTGTGGCAGATATGCCTCCGGATGATGAAGTGTTTGGGGAAGGAGTAAGAGGAGGAGGAAGAGGAGGAGGAGGAGGAGGAGGAGGAGGAGGAAGAGGAGGAGGAGGAGGAAGAAAATGGAGTAGAAAATGGGCGTGTGGTAGCAGTGGCGGCGGTCGTAGTAGTGGTGGCGGTGGTCGTCGTGGTGGTGGTGGCGGTTATCGCCGTAGAAGCTGTGGCGAGTATATGCGGCGGCGGCCTCGTTGTACTAGAAGACGCAATATCAGCTTTAGTAATGCAACACAACACCGCACAAAGAAAGATATGGCTGTTAGGAAGAAGAAGAACAAAGACGGAAACAAAGAGAGGAAGAACAAAGACGGAAACAAAGAAAGAATGAGTAACAAAAGCAACAACAAAAGAAATGACAAAGGGAGGAAGAGTTACAAGAACAAGGACGAGAGAAACATGATAAGATGGAGTGAAGATAAAATTTATGAAGAGATGAAAGAAAGAAGTTATGGGAGGAATAAAGAGAACAAAGAAAACAGAAGTAACAACAGGAGCAATAAAGAGAACAAAGAAAACAGAAGTAACAACAGGAGCAACAAAGAGAACAAAGAAAACAGAAGTAACAACAGGAGTAACAAAGAGAACAGGAGTAACAAAAAAGAACAAAGGAACAAGCTGATGCAAATGAGCGACAGGTCTTTGAGGATAATTCACCATGTTCTTAAGAAGAACCAACAGTTGTATTCTTCCGGTGGAAGAGGTGACAGAAGGAAGGAAGAAGAAAAAAGGAGGAATGAAGATGGATGGATGGAGAGAAGGATGAGTAAAAATAATAGCAACCGCACCAGGGAAAGAAGACGTGGAAGAAGAGAGTGGTGATGGAGGGATGAATGAAAATAATGGGAAGAAAGAATGAAGAAAAGAAAAGAAGAAGAAGAAAAAGAAGAAGAAGAAGAAGAAAAAGAAGAAGAAGAAGAAGAAAAAGAAGAAGAAGAAAGAAGAAGAAGAAGAAAAAGAAGAAGAAGAAGAAGAAGAAGAAGAAGAAGAAGAAGAAGAAGAAGAAGAAGAAGAAGAAGAAGAAGAAGAAGAAGAAGAAGAAGAAGAAGAAGAAAAAGAAGAAAAAGAAAAAGAATTATCTAGTAATATTCTCGTGAAGAATTCCAATACATTCACAATTCATCGAATTCAACAATGAATTCATAAATTCATTCGTGCATTCATGGGAAGGCTTTTGAACAATGTGTTGACTGGTTTATTTATTGGAAATATTAATAATAATGAGCATCAAATGGGTTTATTATTCATATAATTAAACTAATAAATATTATAATTAAATAATTTTATATTATAAATTATTATAATATTATTATATTTATAAATTATTATATTATTATTATATTTATAAATTATTATATTATTATTATATTTATAAATTATTATATTATTATTATATTTATAAATTATTATACTATTATTAGATTTATAAATTATTATATTATTATTATATTTATAAATTATTATATTATTATTATATTTATAAATTAACCCATCTACCAATTAAAAAGATTAAAAAATAAATAATCCATGATAAATAATAAATAAAATTAAAAATAAATTGATTATGATATTCATTGACAGTAGGCTCAATTAATTAATTAATTAATTAATTAAGTAAGTAATTAATTTATTTACTCATTAATTTACTAATTAATTAGTTAATTAATTAATTAATTAATTAATTAATTAATTAATTAATTAATTTATTAATTAATTACTTAATTACTTAGTTACTTAATTAATTTATTAATTTATTAATTTATTAATTTATTATTTTTTAATTTATTTATTGATTAATAAATAAATAAATAAATAAATTTAGATATTTATTAATAATAAATAATTATTCTTTTTATGATTAGTTTATTTTTTATTCTTTTCATAATTATAATTTTTTTCTGTTTATTCTTTGTTATGACGTAACAACAATAGTTGTTTATGTTTATTCTTTTTCACTTTTTGAACTGTTTGAGACCCATCCATTTG
>OX387261.1:5390316-5400316 GCA_947562095.1 Branchellion lobata | reverse complement strand
TCGCCAAAATCGAAATAATTTGTCAGAATTCGATTATAAACAACAAAAATCAAAATCTTTGGGCGTTTTTCGATTTTAAAGGGTAAAAAATCGAACTATAATGTCATAAAAATCGAAATTAATCGAAATTTGAATATCGAAAATCGATTTTGATCGCCAGAAACTGACAATCTTTCAAATTGTTCGTTTTTGAAGTAAATAAATACGTGACGTCATTTTTAAAGTGTCAATTTTTGTCTGGTTTGCAACAAGAGTTACGCAAATGTCCGATTGAATGTCCCAAAATGGACCCATCCATCCATCCATCCTCATCCTTCTTCCACCCATCCATCCATCCATCCTCATCCTTTTTCTACCCATCCATCCATCCATCTTCATCCTTCTTCCACCCATCCATCCATCCATCCTCACCCTTCTTCTACCCATCCATCCATCCATCCTCATCTTTCTTCCACCCATCCATCCATCCATCCTCATCCTTCTTCCACCTATCCATCCATCCATCCATCTTCATCCTTCTTCCACCCATCCATTCATCCATCCTCATCCTTCTTCCCCCTACCACACCACTCCTATCCATCTTTATCCCTTTTTCACCCATTAAACCATCCACCCATTCTTGAACCTTTTCTACCTATCCATCCATTTCCATCTTGTCCCCACTCAATCCTCATCCATTCATTCAACCATCAAGCCACCCCCTCAACCCATCCCCTCAATTCCCATTCACCCACCCACTACTTTCTATCCTCATCCATTCATCCAACCACCCACCACCCTCAACTCTCATCCACCCATCAAACCACTCCCCCCCCCCCCCCACACCCATTAATCTCAATTTTCACCCACCCACCATTCTCACTCTTCATCCACCAAACACACCATCCACCCATCCATCCTCATCCCTCATCCACTCATCCACTCCCATCCCACCAGGCATCAGAAAAAATATAAAACGCCAAAAAATGAATAATAAAAAATATTTTTATTCTTTTTATTTTTCAAAGAATTTTAAAATATTACAATTGTTTATGAAGCAAATCGATCTATTCTAACTTAATCTAATTTAATCTAATCTAATCTAATCTAATCTAATCTAATCTAATCTAATCTAATCTAATCTAATCTAATCTAATCTAATCTAATCTAATCTAATCTAATCTAATCTAATCTAATCTAATCTAATCTAATCTAATCTAATCTAATCTAATCTAATCTAATCTAATCTAATCTAATCTAATCTAATCTAATCTAATCTAATCTAATCTAATCTAATCTAATCTAATCTAATCTAATCTAATCTAATCTAATCTAATCTAATCTAATCTAATCTAATCTAATCTAATCTAATCTAATCTAATCTAATCTAATCTAATCTAATCTAATCTAATCTAATCTAATCTAATCTAATCTAATCTAATCTAATCTAATCTAATCTAATCTAATCTAATCTAATCTAATCTAATCTAATCTGATCTAATCTAATCTAATCTAATCTAATCTAATCTAATCTAATCTAATCTAATCTAATCTAATCTAATCTAATCTAATCTAATCTAATCTAATCTAATCTAATCTAATCTAATCTAATCTAATCTAATCTAATCTAATCTAATCTAATCTAATCTAATCTAATCTAATCTAATCTAATCTAATCTAATCTAATCTAATCTAATCTAATTTAATCTAATTTAATCTGATTTAATCTAATCCCATCTAACCTAACCTAACCTAATCTAATCTACTCATTTGTAACGTCATCCGACTTATCTTCAAAACAATTTTGAACGTTTGTGAAAAATGCGCTATATAAATGAACGGCCAAAAGAAGATTGAAGACTTCTGAAATATTTTAAAAATCCAAAAAAATTAATCTGTTCTCAGTTTTTTTTCTTTCAAGCAGGTAATTTTTTTTTTTTATATTAATTTTTATTTAGGTTCGAAAAAAATATTTTTATTTTTGCTTGTTGTTTTTTCAGATTTTTTTTTTCGTTTTTTTTCCTTTTTTTTTTATTTAATCAACCGGAAGTTGCTATTCGAAAAATGGATTTTGAGTTTTTTTTTCAAATTAGGTTTTGTGGGTTTCATTCTTAAACTTTTTTTTCCGATAAAATAAAAACGGGGGTGGTTGGTCAACGACTGGAGCTTGTGTGTAGCTGCGTGTGTGAGGAGGCAAGTCGAGATGCTCATGGTGGCAGTCGTCATGAAGTTTGTAGCGGCCACTGGCGACAACTCGGCCGAGTGGCTGAGGCGCTCTGTTGCTTCTTTTTGTGGCCTGATTCAAAATCTGCAAATTTTTTTCCACCTTTTCAATCTCTTGCAAAACTCGAGTTTTTTTCTCGTACAAAATAGTTAAAATTTCGTCGTTTTTATTCGTTTTGCTCTCAACCCTTTCTGTTTCAAAATATTTTTCTGTTTTTTCTTTTTTTATTATTGTTATTTTTTCTTTTTTTTTCTCATTTTCTTCGCTTTTTGCGAGAGCTTTGATATTTTTTTTTTCATTTTTCTCTAGATTTATTTTCCTGCTGTTAGAACAATTTAACGAGTTATTTCGCAAAAACATTTTTTTCCATTTTTTTTCTTCTTTTTTTTTTGACGACTCACTTTTGTTTTTATTCTCAATTTCATTTTTTTCATCATGAGTTTTCACAGCTGTTGTTTTTATTTCGTGATTCACATTTTTTCTAATTTTATTTTTCATACTATTTTTCTCAAATTTTTTCAACTTATTTTCATTCTCATTCTCTTCACAATTTGATTTTGTTTTGCGATTAGAGTTTCTTATTTTTTTATTTTTTACATTTTTATTTTTCATATTTTTATTTTTTTCAGATTTTTTCAAATTATTCTCATTTTCTTTCTTCTCAAAATTTTTTTCAATTTTTATTTTTTTACACTCGGGGTTTTGTTCATTTTTTTTTAAACCATTTTTTTCAAAACCATTTTTTTCAAAACCGTTTTTTTCAAAACCATTTTTTTCAAAACCATTTTTTTCAAATTCATTTCTCACAGGTTTTTTTTCTTTTTTCTTTTTCTTTTTTTTCTCAAAACATTTTTTTTCTGATCCTAATTCAGATCCCACCAAATCCTCACTTGCTTCAAAAGTTTCACCCTTAAAAACAACTTCAAATTTTTCCCCCGTTTTTTTATTTTTTTTCATTTTTCCGTTGTTTTTTTCCAAGTTTCCAGCTTCAACCACTTTTTTATTTTTCTTTTTTCCACTTCCAAGTCTTCCAACAAAATTTATTTTTTTCTCAAGTATCACTTCATTTTTTTTCTCTGCCAACCACTTCTTCCTATTGTTTTTTATTTTTTCAACTTTTTCATTTTTTTCCAATTTTTCTTCAACTTTTTCATTTTTTTCCAATTTCTTTTCAACTTTTTCATTTTTTTCCAATTTTTTTTCAACTTTTTCATTTTTTTCCAATTTTTTTTCAACTTTTTCATTTTTTTCCAATTTTTTTTCCACTTTTTCTTCTTTTTTTTCTCCTTCCACTAAATTCATCAGTTTTGAAAAAACCTCCAGAAGGATATTTTCCATTTCATTTTTTTGTTCCGAGATTTCTTTTTTCGAGTTTTGCGAGTTTTTTCTTGCGTAATCTTTGCATTCCTTTTTCGAATCTTTTTTTTTTCTTTTTCCAAGCGCACATTCTTCAAACTTCGCCAGTCTGTTTTTCAAAAAATTGGTTTTTTCAGCAAAATAACTTCCTTCGTTGGTCAATGTTTTTTCCGAACAGCTTTCCTTCTCACAACTATGTGATGCTTTCCACATCACCTCAGACTCGTCTGCCCGCTTTGACTTTTCTGATATTGTGGTCTCATTAGCAAACCTATCACCAGATCCTTCTGATCTTCCAGACTCGTGTCTAGACTCTTTTGATCTCCCAGATCCGTGTCTAGACTCTTTCGATCTCCCAGACTTGTGTCTAGACTCTTCTGAGCTTGTAGACCCGTGTCTAGACTCTCTTGGTTTTGTAGACTCGTGTCTAGACTTTTCTGATTTTTTAGAATTGTGTCCAAGCTTTCTTGATTTGACTGGAGACTTATGTCTAGACATTTTTTCCTCTGCAGACTTTGTTCTAGACTCTTCTGATTCAGTGGACATGTGTCTAGACTCTTCAGATCTTGCAGACTTACGTCTAGACTTTTTTGATCTCGTATACCTGGGTCTAGATTCTTCAGATCTTGCAGATCTGGATCTAGACTCTTTTGATTTTGCAGACTTGTGTCTAGACATTTTTACTTTTGCAAAATCATGTCCAGACTTTTCAGATCTTGCAAACTTATGTCTAGACTCCTTTGATTTCGCAGATCTGGGTCTAGACGCTTCTGATTTTGCAGACCTGGGTCTAGACTCTTTCGATCTTGCAGACTCGTGTCTAGACTCTTTTGATCTTGCAGACTTGTGTCTAGACTCTTTCGATCTTGCAGACTCGTGTCTAGACTCTTTTGATCTTGCGGACTTGTGTCTAGACTCTTTTGATCTTGCAGACTTGTGTCTAGACTCTTTTGATCTTGCAGACTTGTGTCTAGACGCTTTCGATCTTGCAGACTCGTGTCTAGACTTTTTCGATCTTGTATCATTATCACTCGATTCTCCCGATATTGGAGACTGATCAGTAGACTGGAAAGAGTTGGCAGACTTATCAGTAGACTGCAGAGAGTTGGCAGACTTATCAGTAGACTGCAGAGGGTTGGCTGACTGAAAAGCTATTTTAGCACTTTTATCGACTGCACCTCCGCCATCACCACCTCCCTCCATGCTGCACTTCCACACACTCCCCACCACTCCTCCTCCATCCACTCTCCCCTTTTCATCCACACTTCCCACCCTCCCACCTCCATCCACACTCCCCACCCTCACTCTTCCATCCACACTCCCCCTTCCATCCACACTCCCCACCCTCCCCTCTCTATCCACACTTCCCACCTTCCTCCTTCCACCCATACTCTCCACACTCCCCCTTCCATCCACACTCCCCATCCTCCCTCTTCCATCCACACTCCCCCTTCCATCCACCCTCCCCACACTCCCCCTTCCATCCACCCTCTCCACACTCTCCCTTCCATCCACCCTCCCCCCTCCACCCATACTCCCCACCCTCCCCTCTCCATCTACACCCTCCTCCCTCCCCTCTCCATCCACACCCTCCTCCCCCCCCTCTCCATCCACATCCTCCTCCACTCCCTTAAGTCGATGTTTTTTATATTTTTCTAGTTTTTTATCACTTTTGCTTCTAAAAAAACTGGTGCTTCTAACGGCCTCACTCTTCATATAGTGTTCACTTTTTTCTTCATTTTCTTTTTCTTTTTTTCCACAAGTTCTTTCGTTTTTTTCTCCTTCGTTTACACTTTTTTTTCTTTTTTCTCCACTTTCTTTTCTTTTTTCTTCACTTTCTTTTCTTTTTTCTTCACTTTCTTTTCTTTTTTCTTCACTTTTTTTTCTTTTTTCTTCACTTTCTTTTCTTTTTTCTTCACTTTTTTTTCTTTTTTCTCCACTTTTTTTTCTTTTTTCTCCATCTCTGCTATTTCTTTCTATTTTTTCTATTTTATTGTCGTTTTTTTCGTATTTTTCGTATTTTTTGTATTTTTCATTTTTCTTTTTATAATCCACTTCTCTTTCTTTTTTTCTTTTTTTCTTTTTCCCCTCTTCGTCATTCACATCAAAGTTTTTTATCAACACTTCCATCATTTTGCTCAAACACACACAACACATCGTACGTATATCGGAAGTTGAACGAGGGCTGTGAGCAGGAGGAGGAAAACAAGGAACAGGACAAAGAACAGGACAAGGAGAAGGACAAGGAGAAGGACAAGGAGGAGGACAAGTAGAAGGACAAAGAGGAGGACAAGGAGGAGGACAAGAAGAAGGACATGAAACAGAACAAGGAAGAGGATAAGGAGGAGGAGGAAGACAAAAAGAAGGAGTTGGAGAAGAACAAAGAGGAGGACTAGGAGGAAGACAAGAAGGAGGACAAAGAGGAAAAAGACAAGGATAAGAACAAGAATCAAAACAAGAAGCAGGAGGACAAGGAGAAGGACAAGGAAGAAGACAAGGAGAAGGACAGGGAAGAGGACAAGGAGAAGGACAAGGAGGAGGACAAAGAGAAGGACAAGAAGGAGGACAAGAAGAAGGACAAGGAGAAGAACAAAGAGGAGGACAAGGAGGAGGACAAGGAGAAGAACAAAGAGGAGGACAAGGAGGAGGAGGATTAAGAACAGGTCGGAGAGCAGGACGAAAAGCAGAAGATGAAAAAGAAGAAGGATCAGGAGACGAAAGTGGACAAAAGCAACGACAAGAAGCAGGACAAGAAGTAGGACAAGAAGTAGGACAAGAAGTAGGACAAGAAGTAGGACAAGAAGTAGGACAAGAAGCAAAACAAGGAGCAGGACAAGAAGACAGACAAGAAGACAGACATAAGGAGTTTGTGCATTTGTCTCCACTCATGGGACCTTCCTCCTCTGAAGCAGTCGTTGAGGAGGTGTGGGGAAATATTGATATTAATGAAAATTTAAAAATAAATAAAATTTTTAACAAAAATATAAAATATAATAATATTATTAACAATTTAAAATATAATAATATTATAAATAATTTAAAATATAATAAAATTATAAACAATTTAAAATATAAATAATATTATAAATAATTTAGAATACAATAATATTATAAATAATTCAAGAATAAAATCAATTTTACTAACAATTTTAATATTGACTAAACAGTATTTTGAACATTTAAACAAAAATTATTTTTTAATTATATTAATTATTATATTTTAAAAACAATTGTTAATTTGATTATTAATATAACTAATCTAATCTAATCTAATCATTTATATAGCGCTGATTCTACACAATATATATATGTATATATACATATACATATATATGTATATATAAGTTACCTTGGCAACAGTCGGCTTCAAGGGAGCCTCCTTGACAACTGTAACTTTGACAACCACCACCATGACAACCACCATCATGACAACCACCACCATGACAACCACCATCATGACAACCACCACCATGACAACCACCATCATGACAACCGCCACCATCCCAAAATTCACCGTCATAAGTGTCTTTGTGACAACAGTCACTATCGGAAATGTCACAATTGTCACCATGACAACAGTCACCAGCACAAATATCACCATGACAACAGTCATCGTTACAAATGTCACCATCACCATGACAACAGTTTTCATCACAAAGGTCATCCTCCCAAAGGTCATCCTCCCAAAGGTCATCCTCCCAAAGGTCATCCTCCCAAAGGTCATTCTCCCAAAGGTCATCCTCCCAAAGGTCATCCTCCCAAAGGTCATCCTCCCAAAGGTCATCCTCCCAAAGGTCATTCTCCCAAAGGTCATCCTCCCAAAGGTCATCCTCCCAAAGGTCATCGTCATAAAAGTCAGCATAACAACAGTAACCATGACAACAATCACCGCTCCAAAAATCACCGTCACCATGACAACAGTTACCGTCACAAAAATCACCGCTCCAAAAATCACCGTCACCATGACAACAGTTACCGTCATAAACTTCATCGTCACAAAAGTCGCCATGAAAACAGTCACCATGACAACACTCACCATGACAACAGTCAACATGACAAGAGTCAACTTGACAAAAGTCACCATGACAACAGTTACCATAACAACAGCCTTCATATTCAAAAGCACCATTAACATCTCTATGACAACACTCATTTTGAGGAGTCTGGGTTTGAAGAAGAAGTGCAAGAAAAGGAGGAGGAAGAGGAGGAGGTGGTGGGGGTGGAGAAGAAGGAAAAAACGGAGGAGCAAGAGTAGGGTGAGAAGAAGGAGGAGGAGAAGGATGAGGAGGAGGAGGAGGAGGAGGAGGAGGAGAAGAAGAAGAAGAAGAAGGAGGAGCAGAAGAAGAAGGAGGAAGAGAAGAAGAAGAAGGCGGAGGAGGAGAGGAAAGAAGAGAAGAAGAGGGAGGAGAAAGAGAGGAGAAAAAAACAGGAAGATGAGAAAAAGACGAGTAAGAAGAAAAAGAAGGAAGATGAACGGATGAGTGGGAAGGATGAACAGGAGGAGGAAGAGGAGAAGAGGGACGAGAAGGAGGAGGAGGACGAGAAGGAGGAGGAGGACGAGAAGGAGGAGGAGGACGAGAAGGAGGAGGAGGACGAGAAGGAGGCCGAAGAGAAGGACGAGGACGAGAAGGACGAGGACGAGAAGGACGAGGACGAGAAGAACGAGGAGCAGTGGGACCGGAGGAGAGAGGACCAGATGGAGGGGGAACAAGAAGACGAAAAACGTAATGAGAAGAAAGAGAAGAAGGAAGGAAGGAAGAAGGAGGAGAAGAAGAAAAAGAAGGAGGAAAAGGAGGAGGAGGAAAAGAAAAAGAGGAAGGAGGAAAAGGAGGAGGAGGGAAAGAAAAAGAAGGAGAAGAAGGAGGAGAGGAAATAGGAGAAGAAAGAAAAAAGGAAGAAGGAGGTGGAGGAAGAGGAGGAGAAGGATGGAAAGAAGGGAGTGAAGATTCTACCTCAGAAGGGGCAGTGTGAACAGAAAACTTACCCCGATTTTTTTCTTTCTTAAAAAAACTATCACCACCACCACCACCACCACCACCACTACTACCACTACCACTACTACTACTGCCACCACCACAACTACCACCACCACCACCACCACCACCACCACCACCACCACCACCATGATGGGCATAGCGACGGAGGTGAAAGCTGGGTGGGGTTTGGGTGTGAGAGTGATATCCGCTACCACTACCGCCACAACTACCGCCGACACCACTACTACTACCACTACCACCAACACCACTACTACTACCACCACCACCACCACCACCACCACCACCACCACCACCACCACCACCACCACCACCATCGCTAGTCCCACTACCACTACCACCACCACTAACCTTCTCCCCCTCCCCTTGTGCACTCAAGCGTGACACAAGAGTTTGAAAAGATTGGTTCTTTCGTTGGTCGGAGAATTGTGCCCATTTGGGAGAATGATGTTTGTTGTTGTTATTTATGTTGTTTTTGTTGTTGTTTTTGTTGTTGTTATTGTTGTTTTCGCTATTTATGTTTTTGTTGTTATTTTTATTGTTGTAGTTGTTGTTGTGGTTGTTGTTGTTCTTGTTGTTTTTGTTGTCGTTATTTATGTTGTTTTTGTTGTTTTGGTTGTTGTTGTCATTATTTATGTTGTTTTTGTTGTTGTTATTGTTTTCGCTATTTATGTTTTTGTTGTTGTAGTTGTTGTCGTAGTATTTGTTGTTGTTGGTGTTGTCTTTGTTGTTGGTTTGTTTTTTGTAGTTTTTGCTGTTTTTATTGTTGTTTTTTTTGCTTTTGTTGGTGTTGTTGTTTTTGTTGTTGTTGCTCCTGTGGTCGTTGGTTCTGTTGTTTTTGTAATTTTTATTGTTTCTATTATTTTTGTAATTTATGTTGTTATTCTTGTTGTAGTTTCTGTTGTTACTTTTGTTGTTTCTGTTTTTTATGTTTTTTTTAATGTTTTTGTTGTTATTGTTTATGCTTTCGTCGTCGGCATTCATTTTTCCGATCTTTTCAACATATTCTGTTTCCTGTTTGCTTGATATTTTGGTGTTTTGTGAGCCGAAATAAATCATACTTTGTTTATGTTTACATACTTTGTTTATGTTTACCTACTTTGTTTATTTGGTTCACGTGACATTTTTTTAATCTTTGCTGTTTTTCTTATTTTTTGTTAATTAAAAGTTTTTTTCATTTGTTTTTTTTTCAATTTCAAACACACATTTTGTTTTTTTTGGAACTGTCTGCTGAAAAATAAAAAAAATTGAAAATTAAAAAAAAAAGAAAAAATAATTAAAAACAGTAAAAACAAATTTTCTACAAACTTTTAAATTCATTCATTAGATTAATTAACTTTACATTTCCAATTAACTCAAGTCATTCGTTTAATTACCTGCTTATTAATTAATTCATTAATTAATTTAATTGTTTATTTAATTGTTTATTTATTTATTTATTTATTTA
>OX387261.1:5374873-5379873 GCA_947562095.1 Branchellion lobata | reverse complement strand
AGATTAGATTAGAAAACTTGAACTTACGAAATTAACCTTTCAAACATTCTACCTTCTCCAGTTCTTCCCACAAAATCAAACCATCATTGTCTACACAATTTTCAACTTTTTCAAGCGAAACACTGTTTGGTTCATCTTTTTTTGGAAATATTTTTTTGTCATTTTCAGGATTTCTTCCATTTTCACGATTTCTTTTATTTTTGGAGTTCTTATGAACACCGACAAAAAGTTCATGAACCTTTTCAGATAAATATGACTTTTGGAAAAAAAGAGACATTTTGAATAGAAATTCGAAGAATTTAGAAATTTCAAAAAATTGTAAAATCTTTAAATGTTAACTCAGCTAATAAAAAACTAAATGTGGATTTTAGTCAATTTCAAAACCTGACAAACTCGTATTAAATAATAACAAAACTCGTGCTGAATATTTTTTTCCATCAAAAACTCAAATAAACATCCAATTTATTTGAGAAAAAAAAAGAAAAAAAGTTGAAAACTCAATTTTATGAGGCCATCCTGCGACTTTCGACTACTTACAGATTTCTAATTAGGTCTTCCTCGATTCTCAAGATGGTGACATTTTGTTTAAATGATTCAGTTTTGCAAGTTGTTTATCTAATATATATATAACAGCTTTCACAAATTTTATATTTCTAATTTTAGTTTTTTATTCTTTTTTCTTCTGATCTAGTCTGAAGCAATACCATTTATTTAATGATTCGTCATGTGATTTCAAAAAACACTCACACTAATCTTTCTGAAATTTTTAAAGCAGTCCTAATAAAACAAATTCTTCTCTGCACCACCACATTGACCCTCATCCACCCATATCCCACCCATCCTCCACCCACTCCATCCAAACCACCCATCCACTCATCTACCTATTTCCCACCCATTCACCCCTCATCTACCCAATCACCCATTCCACTCATTCACCCATCATCTACCTTATCACCCATCTTCCACTCATTCACCCATCATCTACCTTATCACCCATCTTCCACCCATTCACCCATCATCTACCCAATCACCCATTCCACTCATTCACCCATCATCTACCCTAACCCTAACCCTAATCACCCATTCCACCAGGCATCAGAAACAAAGACAATATATGATTTTGCAGCCAAAGATATTGATGGAAACGATGTCTCCCTTGAGCAATACAGGTGTGTTTTCAATCTTCTATTCATTTTTTTTTTTCATTTTTTTTTATTTTTTTTTATTCTTTTTTTTTTTCTTCTTCCTCTTCGTCCTCCTTTTTCTCTTTTTCTTCTTTTTCCTCCTCTTTTTTCTTCACCTTCTCCTCTTTCTCCTCTTCTTCCTCTTCCTCCTCTTCTTCTTTTTCTTCCTCCTCCTCTTCCTCCTCCTCACAGGGGTCATGTGACCATCATCTTCAATGGAGCTTGCAAGTGTGGCCTGACAGACAAGAATTACAAACAACTCCAAAAGATTTATGAGGATTACAAGGATCAAGGTGGCTTTTATTACTATTATTTTTTTTTTAATTTATATTATCATTATTATTATTATTATTATTATTATTATTATTTCATTTTTTTCTATTTTTATCATTATTATTCTATTATTGATATTATTATTTTTTTTATTCTCATTCTTACTATTTTTCTAATTATTATTATTACTATGTTTAACAATTTTGCCATTATTTTTTATTTTTTATTTTTTATTTGTAGTAGTCTTTTTGATTTTTATTATCATTCTCATTCTTTTTTTCTCTTTTTTTTTTCTCATTCTTTTTTTCTTATTATTATTTTTTGTTTGTTAATATTATTTCATCTTTTCTATTATTATTATTATTTTCATTATTATTTTTATTTTTATTATTATTTTTATTTTTATTATTATTATTTATTTTTATTTTTTTAATTATTAATATTATTATTATTTATTTATTTATTATTTTTTTTTTTTTTATTATTATTTTTTTTATTATTATTATTACTATTATTATTATTATTATTATTATTATTATTATTATTTTATTTTTATTATTATTTTTATTATTATTTTTATTAATATTATTATTATTATTATTATTGATATTATTATTATTATTATTATTATTATTATTATTATTTTTATTATTATTATTTATATTTTTTTTTTATTATTTATTTTATTTTTTTTCTTATCTCTATTTTTATTCATCTATTCCAGGTCTCAAGATTCTTGGCTTTCCATCCAATCAATTTGGAGGACAGGTGTTATCAATAGAAATAAAAATAAAATTAATAATAATAATAATAATAATAATAATAATAATAATAATAATAATAATATAAATACAAATATTGATATTAATAGTAATAATAATAATATTGATATAGGAATAATCATAGTCATAATATTAATGCAGGAGCCTTGGCCTGAAGATGAAATCAAGAAATTTGTGCAAGACAAATACAATGTGGGTATACCTCTTACTCCTTTGCTTCATCTTCTTCTTCCTCCTCCTCCTTTCCTCTTCCTCTTCCTCCTCCTCTTCCTTTCCTCTTCCTCTTCCTCTTCCTTTCCTCCTCCTCTTCCTCCTCCTCTTCCTTTCCTCTTCCTCTTCCTCCTCCTCTTCCTTTCCTCTTCCTCCTCCTTTTCCTCCTTCTCTTCCTCTTCCTCTTCCTCTTCCTCTTTTATTCTTTTTCCTCTTTCTTTCTCTTTTTCTTCCTCCTCTTCCTCTTCCTCTTTCTCTTTTCTTCCTCTTCCTCTTTCTCTTTTCTTCCTCTTCCTCTTCCTCTTTTCTTCTTCCGCCTTCTATTTTCCATTTTCCTCCTCTTCTTCCTCTTCCTTCTTTTCCCTCTTACTCCTTTTCCTCCTTTTCCACTTCCTTCTTTTTCTCCTCCTCCTCTTCTTCCTTCTCTTTTTCTTACTTCTCTTTTTCTTCTTCCTCTTCTTTTTTTTTCTCTTTCTTCTCCCCCTCCTCTTCTTCCTCCTCCAGGTGACCTTTGACCTATTTTCCAAGATTGATGTCAACGGCAAGGGTACACATCCTCTCTTCGTCTTCCTCAAGAAGATGCAGGGAGGAACCCTTGGAGAGTGGGTGGGAGGAGGAGGAGGAAGAAGAAGGAAGAGGAGGAGGAGGAGGAGGAGGAGGAGGAGGAGGAGGAGGAGGAGGAGGAGGAGGAAGAAGAAGGAAGAGGAGGAGGAGGAGGAGGAGAAGAAGAAGAAGAAGAAGGAGGAAGGGGAGGAGGAGGAGGAAGGAGGAGGAGGAGAAGAAGAAGAAGGAGGAGGAAGGGGAGGAGGAGGAGGAGAAGAAGAAGAAGGAGGAGGAAGAAAGAGGAGGAGGAAAAAGGGGGAAGAGAAAGATGAAGAAGAAGAAAAAAGGAGTTGGGAATTTGGAATTAGGAGTAACTGATGCTGTTGAACTAATTATAGAAATATTTTTTTCAATTTTTTTTTCGTCTTTCTTTTTTTGCTCTTCCTCCTTCTCCTCCTCCTCCTTTTTTTCCTCCTTCTCCTCCTCCTCCTCTTTTTCCTCCTTCTCCTCCTCCTCCTCTTCTTCCCTCTCCTCCTCCTCCTCTTCCTCCTTCTCTTCCTTCTCCTCTTCTTCCTCCTCCTCTTCCTTTTCCTCCTCTTCCTCTTCCTCCTCTTCCTCTTCCTCCTCTTCAGCTTCCTCAAATGGAATTTCACCAAGTTCTTGGTCGACAAACAGGGAATTCCTGTCGCCAGATATGCTCCTACCACTGAACCCGACGTAATAATAATAATAATAATAATTTTTATTATTATTATTATTATTATTATTATTATATTTATCCCTAATGAATTTTTCATTCAAATAACGGAAGTAATAGTATTAGTCATAATAATAATAATAATAATAATAATAATAATAATAATAATAATAATAATAATAACACTAAAAATTTCTTCAAATTAGTAGTATTATGTTATTATCTTACAGGAGATCAGAAAGGACTTGCCGAAGTACTTGTAAAGAGACAAAAAATTAACATCAATAATAATAATAATTAGAATAATTATAATAATAATAATAATATATTAATAATAGACTAATAACAAATTAATAATAATAAAAAATTAATAATAAAAATAATAATAGCGATTATGATAATAATACATTCAAAACTTATTTATTCAAAAGCCTTTTTGAGGCTTCAAAAGGTGGGGGTATGAACATAATAATAATAAATAATAATAATAATAATAACATTAATAATAGTTTTTATTATTGTTAATTTTTAGATAATGATAACGGATGATGATGTCTATTATTATTTTTTTTATTTTTTTATTATTATTATACTTTTCTCAGTTCCGAAATAAAAAAATTTCAACTCTGAAGTTATTTTGAACATGATTATGCCTTTTATTCTTAATACTTCTATTATTATCATTATTATTATTGTTATTATTATTATTATTATTGTTATTATTATTATTATTATTATTATTATTATTATTATTATTATTATTAATGAAATCGAGACAATGATTTTATTGAACACGAAATTTGGCATCAAATCGTAATCTCAAGAGCTGAATACCTATTATTTTTATTATTATTATTATTATTCTTATTATTATTATTAGTATTATTAGTATTATTATTGTTATTATTATTATTATTGGTATTATTATTATTATTATTATTATTATTATTATTAGAATTAATATTTCTACTGTTATTATTATCGTTATTATTATTATTATTATTATTATTATTATTATTATTATTATTATTATTATTATTATTATTATTATTATTATTATTATTATTATTATTATTATTATTATTATTATTATTATTATTATCATCATCATCATCATTATTATTAACATTATTATTTTTTTAAATTATTATTACCATTATTATCATTATTATTATTATTTGTATTATTATTATTATTATTATTATTATTATTATTATTATTATTATTATTAGATCCTCATTACCAGTTGATTGTTCCTCTTAATTAATCCCTCAATGAATGAAACATTTAAATGAAACCTCAATAATAATT
>OX387261.1:5342373-5349873 GCA_947562095.1 Branchellion lobata | reverse complement strand
GCCTCAATTAATTAATATAATAAATAATGAATTAATATAATTAAATTGGTTACTTAATTGATTATTATATTAATATAATGAATAATTTGAATATAATGAATAAATCAATTTAAAAAATATAAAAAATAATAATGAAAATATTCAGTTAAAAATAATTTTATTGTTAATAACTGGTTATTTAATATTATAAATAAATATAAAAAATATATAAAATAATAATAAAAATATTAAAAATTAAGTTAATTGACTGAATAAATAGCTAAACATTATTAAAGCGTTGATTAATTAATTAGTGTAATTAAAAAATAATTAGTAATTATAATTAGTTTAATGTTGTCAATTAATTATTGCAATTCTTTTATCAATTTATCAATTAATAATTAATTAATGATTAAAAAGATATCAATTTCTCATTTAATTTAATTTCTCATTCATTCATCGGCTAATTATCACCTATTTTTCTTCTTTTTTTTTTACCTGTATTATCGAAATAATTAAAGAATATTTGATTGATCTTAAGCGCCTCTGAGACAACCTACTTTGCGAACTCTGCGCTATAACAAATTTTACATTCATTCATTCATTCATTCATTCATTCATTCATTCACTCATTCATTCACTTATTCATTCATTCATTCACTCATTCATTCATTCATTCATTCATTCACTTATTCATTCATTCATTCACTTATTCATTCATTCTTTCATTCATTCTCTCATTCCTTCATTCATTCTCTCATTCATTCATTCATTCATCCATTCATTCACTCATTCATTCATTCATTCATTCATTCATTCATTCATTCATTCATTCATTCATTCATTCATTCATTCATCGCATTCACGGATTGAACATAACTTTGTTTAGAAAAGATTTCAGTGAATCTTCGACTTTGGAATCCAAAGATTAAATCGATTTTAATCTAATCTAATCACAACATTTTTGTAGCGCTGGTTCGTCAAAAATGTGACTTATTGTTATCTATATTATTCATATTATTATTATTCTTCTTCTTAGTCTTGTTATTTTTATTATTTCTATTTTTTATTATTACTTTTGTTATTATTATTATTATTATTATTGTTATTTTTTTTTTAAATTATTTTTATTATAATTATTATTATTTCATTTTTATTTATTTATTATAAAAATCATTTTGATTTTAATATTACTCTCATATTCAATAATAGTCATTTATTAATTTAATTATTTAATTATTCATTAGTAAAAAAAACTTTTTTTTATTTTTGGAGAAAAAAAACTTGAAACAGAAAAACTAAAAAAAATGAAATGAGAAAAAAATGAATTAGTAAAAAAAAGAAAATGAATTTATATATATAAAAATTAAATTAAAATTTGAAATTGGAAAAATAAAAATGATTAAAAAGAAAAAAATTGAAATAAAAGTCGGTAAACAAAAAAAAAAAAAAATTAAAAAAAAAAAAACTCAGCAAAACACCAAAAGTTCTAATGGCGTAAAAAGAAAACACAAAATAATTCACATTAAGTCAATAATCTCAATTCACTTCTACTCATTACGTCACGCCATCATAACAAAAACAAGATTTGAGTCTAAAAAAAATAAGGAACACTTTCGACAACGACAGCTGAAACTCCCAACAAGATTTTTATTCAATCAATTAACGGTTGGTGCCTAATTAGACCAATTATAATTTAATTGGCTTAATTAAAAGCCATATCTGAAACTAGAAGTTAACCGGTTTATTTGAAAATTAAACGGAGTGATTGAAAACGGATTCAAGAGAATTTCACTAAAAGTGAATTTAAGTGAAAGCGAATTTAATTATAATCTTAAATTTATTAAAAATTGTAAATTGAATTTATTATTTTAATTTACCAATTAAAACAGTAATTAAGCGATTAACAGGAAATTAAATAAAAACTTTATAAATAGAATGATTCCACAGTACGCTTAATTAGAAACCTTATAATTAAGCGATACCTATTATTATAATTAATTGATACCTATTATTATAATTAATTGATACCTGTTATTATAATTAATTGATACCTATTATTATAATTAATTGATACCTGTTATTATAATTAATTGGTACCTATTATTATAATTAATTGATACGTAATAAGATAGAATAGACATTAATACGTATTATTTTAACATTGAGTATTGGCTTTTGCTGTAACCAATTGATTTTCATTCAATTCCCTCATTTAAATCAATTTTTTAATTACTACTAATGAAACTAATTACTTAAGGTAATCATCTTTAATAATCTTCATTTAAAATTATTATTTTCATTATTATTTTTAATTAAATATTATCATTATTCTTTTTAATTAAATATTATCATTATTATTTTTAATTACTTATTATCATTATTATTTTTAATTAAATAATATCATTATTATTTTTAATTAAATATTATCATTATTCTTTTTAATTAAATATTATCATTATTATTTTTAATTAAATATTATCATTATTATTTTTAATTAAATATTATCATTATTATTTCGATTTAATTAGTTATATTCTTAATTAAGTTATTATATATATTTTTAATTTATTAATTATGATTAATTATGTTTCTCAATTATAATTCTTTTTATTAAATTAATAATTATTATTTTTAATCATTAATTATACTTTTTGTTGTTTATCAGTCATAATTATTTTTGTTTTTTTAATTATGAATATTTTTTGTTTATTAGTCATAATTATTTTTATTTTTCAATTATGAATACTTTTTGTTTATAAATTATAATTAATCAAATTAATTAATTTTAATTTTAATTCTTATTTATTTATAATTATATTTCTTAATTAATTATAATATAATTTCTTAATTGATTATAATTATATTTATTAACTATCTATAATAATTATTAGTAATTAATTATAATTATATTTCTTAATTAATTATAATTATATTTCTTACTTAATTATAATTATATTAATTAATTAATTAATTATAATTATTCCTAATTACCCATAGATTTTGAAGATTCCAAGAACAACTAAGGGAATGGACTTTAATTAAATTTTTTTTTTCAAATTAAAAATTAATTTGAATAATTTGAAAATACTTAAAATACTAGAAAAATACTCAAAGTTCGAAGTAGTATTTCAAATATATAAAAAATAATTCAAGCTTGAAGGCATTGAAAGGCTGTAGCACTACTACTACTACTACTACTACTACTACTACTACTACTACTACTACTACTACTACTACTACTACTACTACTACTACTACTACTACTACTACTACTACTACTACTACTACTACTACTACTACTACTACTACTACTACTACTACTACTACTACTACTACTACTACTACTACTACTACTACTACTACTACTACTACTACTACTACTACTACTACTACTACTACTACTACTACTACTACTACTACTACTACTACTACTACTACTACTACTACTACTACTACTACTACTACTACTACTACTACTACTACTACTACTACTACTACTACTACTACTACTACTACTACTACTACTACTACTACTACTACTACTACTACTACTACTACTACTACTACTACTACTACTACTACTACTACTACTACTACTACTACTACTACTACTACTACTACTACTACTACTACTACTACTACTACTACTACTACTACTACTACTACTACTACTACTACTACTACTACTACTACTACTACTACTACTACTACTACTACTACTACTACTACTACTACTACTACTACTACTACTACTACTACTACTACTACTACTACTACTACTACTACTACTACTACTACTACTACTACTACTACTACTACTACTACTACTACTACTACTACTACTACTACTACTACTACTACTACTACTACTACTACTACTACTACTACTACTACTACTACTACTACTACTACTACTACTACTACTACTACTACTACTACTACTACTACTACTACTACTACTACTACTACTACTACTACTACTACTACTACTACTACTACTACTACTACTACTACTACTACTACTACTACTACTACTACTACTACTACTAATACTACTACTACCACTACTACTACTACTACTATCACTACTACTATTACTACTGCTGATACTACAACAACTACTACTACTACTACTACTACTACTACTACTACTATTTTATTACTATTAACACCGCAACAACAACTATTACTAAGTTTAATACTACAATTATACCATCAACAAAACTAACAACAACAAAAAAACATCAACAATAACAATAACAATAACAAAAACAACAATAATAACAACAATAATAACAACGATAACAACATTTAATGTTTTAAAAGTAGAGTCAACTTTTATAAGCGATGCTCTCAAATATTCACGTGAGTATTTCCGGCGGAAGTAGACTGGCTGAGAAGTTGGAAGCTTGCCTAGAGACCAAAGATCCCAAGTATTTTGCAAATAACAAAGATACTAAATATAGCAAGTATTTCGAAGCTACCGGATATAGCAAGGTTATCAAAGATAGCAAAGATAATGAATACAAAAAAAATATTGAACATGAAAAAGATACTAAAAGCAACAACGATAACAAAGAAAATGAATTTTCTTTGTATACCAAAGAATTGAATAACAAAAAGGAAAAAAACAAAATAAAATTTGAATTGGAAAATGACAGTGAAAAAAACATTGAGGTTATGAAGGATAAAATAAAGTTAAAAGAGTTTACCAAAGAAAGAATACTCACCAAAGATAAAATTAACACCAAAGATAAAATTAACACCAAAGATAAAATTAACACCAAAGATAAAATTAACACCAAAGATAAAATTAACACCAAAGATAAAATTAACACCAAAGATAAAATTAACACCAAAGATAAAATTAACACCAAAGATAAAATTAACACCAAAGATAAAATTAACACCAAAGATATAATTAACACCAAAGATGGAGAAACCCATAACAAAAACAACAATGATATCAATAATAACGAAGAAAACACGAACAACAATAACAACAACAACAACAGTTCTAACATTAACGATAACAACAGTAATATTAACAAAAATAACTACAACAACAATAACAACAACAACAGTAACAACATCAATAACAACAGCAATGATATAAGTAACAGCAGACACGAAAACCAAAAAAAACAAAGAGAAACAAACAAAGACAACAACAACAACAAAGAACATTTGAACAAAGACAAAAGCAACATTAAACACGTGACTAATGACAACAACAACAAAAACACGAATAAAAACAGCGACAACAAATACACAAACAAAGACAATAACACCAACAACAAAGACAATAACATCAACAACAAAAACAATAAAACCAGCAACAAAGATAATAACAGCAACAACAAAGACAACAACAACAACAAAGACAACAGCAACAACAAAGACAACAACAACAACAAAGACAACAACAACAACAAAGACAACAACAACAATGTACAACACAAGAACAAAGGAAAAACAGCAGGAGCGAACAACACAGCCAATCACAAAGGGGGGTTCCACCTCAACCATCCCACCCCATTTTTACCCCAGTTTTACCCCTATCAAATGACAAATCAGCCACCCCAAAATTCTTATGCCCCAAATCTTAACGCACCCAACCCTCTTTCATCCAATCATTTTGGTTGTCCTAATTTCTATAGCAACCAATCAGGAATGAGAACCCAAAAACAGGCTCCTCCCACCACCACTCAAACGTCCAATCAGAATTACGCTTTTCAACAAAATTACGCGCATGCGCAAATGTCGAAAGATTGCGCCAATGCCCCCAAAGGCCACCAACCTTTCAAACCTCTTAATCTTCATAACAACCAATCAAATTGCCCATCCAACCAACCATTCAACCATCCATTCAACCATCCATCCAACCACCCATCAAACCAACCATTTAACCATCCATTCAACCATCCATCCAACCAACCATTCAACCACCCACAAAACCACCCACCAAACCACTCATTCAACCATCAATCTAACCATCAATCTAACCATCAAGCTAACCACCCATCCAACCACCCATCCAACCACCCATCCAACCACCCATCCAACCACCCATCCAACCACCCATCCAACCACCCATCCAACCACCCATCCAACCACCCATCCAACCACCCATCCAACCACCCATCCAACCACCCATCCAACCACCCATCCAACCACCCATCCAACCACCCATCCAACCACTCATCCAACCACCCATCCAACCACCCATCCAACCCATCCAACCACCCATCCAACCACCCATCCAACCACCCATCCAACCATCCATCCAACCATCCATCCAACCAACAATTCAACCATCAATCTAACCATTCAATCAACCACTCTTCTAACCACCAATCCAACCACTCATCCAACCACTCATTCAACCACTCATCCAACCATCAGTTCAACCATCCATCCAACCATCAATCTAACAATCAATCCAGTCACCTATCCAAAAATCAATCCAATCCTCCATCCAAACACCCATCCAAACACCCATCCAAACACCCATCCAAGCCCACATCATCCGGAAAGAAGGGTCATCACCCCCACCTTCTCACCCACCCCTACACGCCTTACCACCATCGATCAAACCTCCACCCTTTCCTTCCTCCTCCTCCTTATCCTCGTCACAGCTCTCAATCGAACAGTCGTTCTGAAAAAGGACGCAAACCAATGAAAAAAGACAAACTTAAACCTATAACCTCTTCCTATTCACCCATTTCAAACCACCTCTACTCTCGACCACCCAATAAACCAAAACCTCCCCACCCCCAACCCACCCACCCCCAACCCACCCAAACCCTCAAAGCCTCAAAAGAACCCCAAGTTTCGTTCACTCTTTGTTCAGCCACCTCCCCAAACTTCACCAATCTTCCCCCCACCCATCCATCCCCCACTCCTTCCGTCTTCCGTAGACCCAATGATAACAAGAACAATGATAATGATGGTAAGTGGTTGATTACTTCTTGACTCATCCTTATTTTGACTTATCCCAACTCAGACACATCCTAACCCTAACCCATCCAACCTAACCCATCCTTACTTTAATCCATCCCAATCTTAACCCATCCTTACTTTAATCCATCCCAATCTTAACCCATCCTTACCTTGAACCATTCTAACCCTGACTCATCCCATCCCGATTCATTTTTATCCCAACCCTCCTCAAACTCCTTTTCAACTTTTTGTTTCCAAACCCTAACTTTTCTCATCCCAAGCCAATCCAAGGAACACCCTATCTAGTCACAACCACCCAAGGAACACCCCATCCAGTCACAACCACCCAAGGAACACCCTATCCAGTCACAACCACCCAAGGAACACCCTATCCAGTCACAACCACCCAAGGAACGCCCTATCCAGTCACAACCACCCAAGGAACACCATGCCTAGTCACAACCACCCAAGGAACACCCTATCCAGTCACAACCACCCAAGGAACACCATGCCTAGTCACAACCACCCAAGGAACACCCTATCTAGTCACAACCACCCAAGAAACACCCTATCTAG
>OX387261.1:5322373-5324873 GCA_947562095.1 Branchellion lobata | reverse complement strand
CCACCCACCCCCCTTCCACCTTTACACTTCCATTCACCATCCACCCCGCTTTCGATCCTCCCCTCGGGCAAAGACATCACATAAAAAATTGGGTATTTCCTCCCTCCCAACGTGTCCAAATGCACGTCATGGGTGATTTTTAAGGCGACCGTCTGTGGGGTAGTTTGGAGGAGGGGGGTTTGAAAAGGGGAAGGGGGAGGTTTGAGGAGGGGTTTGAAAGGGGGAGGGAGTGTTTGAAGAGGAGGTTTAAAAAAGAGGGGTTGCATTCATCCACGTTTGCCTTCATTCATCCATGCATGCATCCAATCATCCATGCATGCATGCATTCATCCATGCATGCATGCATTCATCCATGCATGCATGCATTCATCCATACTTTAATATATCTTGGCAGACGTCCTTGATAGAATTTAAAGATAGGTCCTTTAGCTTTGATCCCATTGTAATATAACTCCAAGTGGTGATATGCCACAATCTCTAGCTCTGCATGAATGAATGGATGCATGAATGAATGGAAGGATTCATGCATGGATGCATGGATGAGTGGAAGGATTCATGCATGGATGCATAGATGAATGAATGCATGGATGCATAGATGAATGAATGCATGGATGCATGAATGGGTTGATAGATGGGTGGATGAATGAATGGTTGCATGAATGCATGGAAAGATGCATGGATGGATGAATGGATGGATTGATGGTTGAATGGATGGGTGGGTTGATAGATGAATGGATGAATGAATGGATGAATGGATGCATGGGTGGATGCATGGATAGATAGATGGATGGATGCATGGATGGATACATGCATGCATGAATGCATGGCTAGCTGGATGTACGGATGCATGGATGCATGGATGGATGAGTTGATGGATGGATTTATGGATGGATGCATGGATGGATGCATGGAAGAATGAGTTGATGGATGGATGGGTTGATGGATGGTTGCATGGATGGATATATGAATAGATGAATGGGTGAATGAATGGATGGATGCATGCATGCATGCATGGACGAGTTGATGGATGGATGCATGGATTGATGCATGAATGGGTTACCTAACGTGATGACACAAGGATCATGTATAAGTACCATCATCCCGAAAAATAATAAACCATTGACTGGTGCTATAATTACCATTGTTATTATTTTTATTATTTTTATTTTTATTATTTTTATTATTGGTTTATGGTATTATTATTGATAGTTATACTATTAATATTATTGTTATTTATATTATTTTTCTTGGTGTTTATACCATCATTTCTGTTCGTATTGGTATTTTTATTGCTATTATTATTTATATTATTATTATTATTGTTATTGTTGTCGTTGTTGTTGTTATTGTTGTTGTTGTTTGTATTATTATTTTTGTTGTTGATCTTGCTCGTGTTTGTCCATAGTTGTAGTAAACTTTTTCAAATTTGTTTTGTTTTTGTTTACATTTTTAGAATTTTTATATCTATCTAAACTATTCATTTATTTATTTATATATTTTTTATGTATATTTATTTACTTTTCGTCATTTTTGTATATGAAGCTTATGAAATCTACTTTTTTTTTAATCAACTTTTTAAATCACTTTTTAAATTTTTTCGTTCAATTTTTTTTTAGTTTTTTTAATTTTTTTTGTCGATCGAAATGGTTTTTCAATAATTATAAAAAAAAAACTAATTTGCGCGGTTTATATTTCAAAATGCTCAAATCAGTTGCAGTCAAACCAAAAAACTTGAAACAGTATTTTTAAATAGTTTTATCATTATTTTAGTTTGATTGATAATTAATTTTGTTGAATAAAATTTCAATATGAGTTTAAATTTTCTAACTTGTTAGTTTTTCTATGTTCCTAAGGCTAAACGCTTTGGTTAGCAATCGCTCCTTTTGAGTGCCAATTTGGCCAAAGTTGTGGAAAGTTTTTCTAAAAAAATATACTTGCAATTTTTAAGAAGTTGTTTTGAATAAAATGGTGTAATAAATTTAATTTTTTCCTTTTCGAAAAAATGTTAAGCTTTCAAATCTGTAAACGTTGAAAGCAACTACACTTCAAAGCAAATATGATAATATATTCCAAAGTTTTGCCCGTCATTATTTACCGAAATGGCGGACAAAGGTTAGACATTAATTAATTAATTAATTAATCAATTATCCAAAAATATCAAATCATTTGAAACTTGATAAATTGATGCAGACGAAAAGGTGTAATAATAAACTACAAAAAAACGACAAACCACAATTTAACTTTATTTAGAAATATTACTTCACTGAAATTTGAAACAATTGTTTTGGATAACCAGGAAAGATTTTTAATTTGATGTTTCAGAAATGCCAGCTTCTTGTTCAGAATTGAAGTTAAAGAGAGTGGGAAGGTATGGTTTTTAGTCTGATAAGTTTAAATCCGTAAGATAAGTTCCGATTAGTCTGATAAGTTTTAATTAGTAAGACAAGTTAATTAGTAAAATAATTTCAATTAGTAAGATAAGTTATTTATCCGGATAAGT
>OX387261.1:5304873-5314873 GCA_947562095.1 Branchellion lobata | reverse complement strand
TTTTATGAATTTTATTTTTATTATTATTTTTATTATTATTATTTATTTTATTATCATTATTATTATTATTATTATTATTATTATTATTATTATTATTATTATTATTATTATCATTATTATTATTATTATTATTTTTATTATTATTATTATTATTATTATTATTATTATTATTATTATTATTATTATTATTATTATTATTATTATTATTATTATTATTATTATTATCATTATTTATATCATCATCATTATTATTTTTATTATTATTATTCCTATTATGCAGTCATCGCGTGGCTTTCCCGGAAGATAGATGACACCAGTTACGACGACCTTCTGAATCCCAATCAAAATAATAATACTACCACTAATAAGAATAATAACAATAATAACAACAATGAAAATAATAACAATAACAATAATAATAATAATAACATTAACAACAATAATGTAAATAACAACAATAATAATAATAATAACAGTAATACTAATAATACTAACATGAATAATAACAGAAATAGTAATAGAAATAATAATATTAATAATAATAATGTTATTAATGGTAATTTTAATAATGATGCTGTGAAGGGCAATGAAATCAATAATAATAATAATAATAATAATAATAATAATAATAATAATAATAATAATAATTTCAATAAAGACTTATCAATCTTGAGGTATTTTTTTTATTTATTTTTGTTTGCGAAAACCTAGAATATTTATTTTTTTAGGAAATATTTTTAAAAGGTTTTCATATAATTATTCTTTGTTATTAATCTTTTTAAATATTATTATTATTATTGTTATTATTTTTTTTATTATTTGATATTATTATATCATTATTATTTTTTTAATATTATTTTTTTATTATTTTTATTATCATTATTATTTTTCTAATATTTTTATTATTATTATTTTTTTTTTTTTATTTTTTTTTTTCGTTTAATTATTTATTATTAAAAATTTTTCTAAATTTGTTTTTATTCTTCTTTTTCAGTGATGGCTTTTTGGATCAGAAGTATTTTGAGTATTCTGGTGGTGAATCTTTGTGTGACCAATCACAGCCACACCAACCACAGCCACACCAGCCACAGCCACACCAACTACAACTACACCAACCACAGCCACAACCACACAATCCACTACCACAACCACTCCAACCACCACCACAGCCACATCAGCCACACCATCAACCACAGCCACACTTATCACCACTACAGCCACATCTACCGCCACAGCCACATCTTTCACCACACCAATCACCATCACAGCCACGCCAAATATCACCACAACCACACCAGGTACTACTGCAGCCACACCTTTTATCACAGCCACCACAACCACACCAAATACCTCCACAACCACACCAAATACCTTCACAACCACACCAGCCACCATACCTTTCACCACGCCAACCACAGCCACACCAACTACAGCCACACCAACCACACCAGCTACACCAGCCACCACCAACACTACAACAACTCAACCAACGTCTGCAACAACTTAACGACCGCTTGCCTCTTCATCAACAACTACTCAGACAACAGTACAACAACATCATCAACAATAATAATAATAATAATAATAATAATAATAATAATAATAATACTCAGAATACTTTGAATAAGAATGATATTAATAATATTAAGAATAATAATTTCAATGATATGAACAACAATAATAATAATAATGCTTTGAAAAGCACCAGTACGCCTTATAACGATTACAATAATCAAAATAATAATAATAATACTTTTAATAATGTTAATAATAATAATAATAATAATAATAATAATAATAATAATAATAATAATAATAAGTTTAATCAAAGACTCGCTGTAGCGAATACGAAATAAAATAATAATTTAATGAGTAATTACTTTCAGTAATTTATTAATTATATAATTAATTTAATTTCTTTAAATATATAATTGGTTAAAATTGAAATAAAAATATTAAATAAATAATATGAAAATATATTAAGTGTGGTGTTGTGGTTGGGCGTGGCTGTGTGTGGCTGTCTGTGGCTGTATGTGGTTGTGGCGTGGTAGTAGTGTGTGGTTGTGTGTGGTTGTGGCGTGGTTGAGTGTGGTAATGTTCAATTGTCATTTCTCCATCATCCCATCTATCTATCATCTATCTATCCATCCATCCATCCATCCATCCATCCATCCATCCATCATCCCATCCATCCATCCATCCGTCATCGTTTATGAATTCAAATTTCGTTCAACTCAGTAATAACCGAACGGGGGCGCCTCAGTTGCTTGCCTTGGCACTTTACATGATGGATTTAATAATAATAATAATATTATTATTATTATTTATTATTATTATTATTTTTTTTTTTTTTTATTATTATTATCATTATTATTATTATCAGTATTCTTATTATTATTATTATTATTATTATTATTATTATTATTATTATTATTATTATTATTATTATTATCATCATCATTATTATTATTATCAGTATTATTATCACTATTATGATTTTTTTAAATATTATTTTTCTTATTCGAATTAATTAATCCATATTTAGCTTCTTGCTCTTCTGTTGCATCATTCGTTCCTTAAAATTTCAAAACTTTTTTCCAATTAAACTTGAAAAAACTCACATTATTGGTTCTCCTATAAGCAAAAACACCAAATTGATTAATTAATTAATTTATTTATTTTTAATTTATTAATTTATTAATTAATTTATTCATTTATTTTTAATTAATTTATTTATTTTTGAGGGAATCATTTCAATTAATTTAATCTATTAATCATTAATTTTATTAAAATTAATTAAAATTATTCATTAATTTTATTAAAATTAATTAAAATTATTTATTAATTTTATTAAAATTAATTAAATTATTTATTAATTTTATTAAAATTAATTAAATTATTTATTAATTTTATAAAAATTATTTATCAATTTTATTTAAATTAATTAAAATTATTTATTAATTTTATTAAAATTTCATCAAAATATATTTTTATAAAAATATTAAGTGATTATTTTAATAAAATAAAAAAATAAAATAACTTTAATAATAGTTTTAATGACTTCAAGACTCATTTTAATGGAGTTAACTATTATTTGAATTAATTTATTCAATTTTAAAATAATAAATTAATTTTTTTTAAATTAAATTGAATAATTTAATTATTTTTTAATTAAATGTTTTTTTAATTACTTCAACAATTTTTTTATTAATTTAATAAATTTAATTATTTTTTAATTAATTAATTACGTTCTTAATTAATTAATTTTTTAATTAATTTACTTATTTTTCAATAACTTTAATTTTACATCAATAAATCTAATTATTGTAATAAAGTTGGTAAATATTTTTTATTTATTTAATGATTATTTTGATTATTATTAACTTTATTAAAATATTAATTTTAATAAATTTAATTCTTTTAATTTGAATTTTGTAAAGCAAATCCTCTTTCGGCATAATTAAATCCACTGAAAGTTGTAATCGTCACAAAACATGGCGATATCTCACAATGATTCAACTTCTTCCTCTTCCTCTAACTCTTCCTCTTCCTTTTTTTTCCTCTTTCTTTTCTTCTTTTTCTTCTTCTTCTTCTTCTTCTTCTTCTTCTTCTTCTTCTTCTTCTTCTTCTTCTTCTTCTTCTTCTTTTTTTTCTTCTTCTTCTTCTTCTTCTTCTTCTTCTTCTTCTTTTTTTCCTTCATCTTCTTCTTCTTCTTTTTCTTCTTCTTCTTCTTCTTCTTCTTCTTCTTCTTCTTCCTTCTTTTTCAAATTTTTATTTCTCTTTTTCTTTTCTTCCTTTTCATCTTTTTCTCTTCTTTTCTTTTTTTTCTTCTCTTCCCTCTTTCCTTCTTCCCCATCAATCACTCCATCCATCTTCTTCGTCCTCCTCCTCCTCATCATCCTCTTCTTCCTCCTCCTCCTCCAAAGCCCTTCTCCTCATCTCCATTATCCTTTCCACGTCAAACAAGCTGTTTATTACGTCATCATCGTTGTTTCCTTTTCCTCTGGACCTTGCCTGTTAATAAGGGCAATAATAATAATAATAATGATATTATTATTTTTCTTATTATTTTTAATACTTTATCCGAAAAATTAATAATAATGAAAAAAATAGAAATAATAATACTACAAAAACTATTACTACTACTTTCACTACTACTACTACTACTACAACTACTACTACTACTACTACTCCTCCTACTACTACTACTACTACTACTACTACTACTACTACTACTACTACTACTACTACTACTCCTACTACTACCACTATTACTACTACTACCACTATTACTACTACTACTACTACTACTACTACTACTACTACTACTACTACTACTACTACTACTACTACTACTACTACTACTACTACTACTACTACTACTACTACTACTACTACTACTACTACTACTACTACTACTACTACTACTACTACTACTACTACTACTACTACTACTACTACTACTACTACTACTACTACTACTACTACTACTACTACTACTACTACTCCTCCTCCTCCTCCTATTACTACTACTACTACTACTACTACTACTACTCCTACTACTACCACTACTACTACTACTACTACTACTACTACTACTACTACTACTACTACTACTACTACTACTACTACTACTACTACTACTACTACTACTACTACTACCACTACTACTACTACTACTACTACTACTACTACTACTACTACTACTACTACTACTACTACTACTTTTACTACTACTACTACTACTACTACTACTACTACTACTACTACTACTACTACTACTACTACTACTACTACTACTACTACTACTACTACTACTACTACTACTCCTACTACTACCACTACTACTACTACTACTAACACTACTACTACTACTACTACTACTACTACTACTACTACTACTACTACTACTTCTACTATTACTACTACTACTACTACTACTACTACTACTACTACTACTACTACTACTACTACTACTACTACTACTACTACTACTACTACTACTACTACTACTACTACTACTACTACTACTACTACTATTACTACTACTCTTACTACTGCTACTACTACTACTACTACTACTACTACTACTACTACTACTACTACTACTACTACTACTACTACTACTACTACTACTACTACTACTACTACTACTACTACTACTACTACTACTACTACTACTACTACTACTACTGAAAAAAATGAGAATTATTTTATATAGTAATGATAATTTTTAAAACTTTTACTATCATCATTTATGATATTATTATTTCATTATTATCATTATATTATTTTTATTTTTATTATTATTATTATTCTTATTTTATTATTATTATTATATTTATTATTATTATTAAAACTCATACTTTTTCATTTTCATCCACCTTTCTCAACTGCATTCCTGTTGGATGGAGAAATGGATGGATAAATGGATGGATGGATGGACGGATGAATGGATGGATGAATGGGCGGATGAATGGATGGATAGATGTATAAATGAATGATTGGATAGATGGATAGATGAATGAATGATTGGATGCATGAATGAATGATTGGCTGAATGGATGGATGGATGAATGAATGATTGGAGGGATGGATAGATGAATGAATGATTGGATGCATGAATGAATGATTGGCTGAATGGATGGATGGATGAATGAATGATTGGAGGGATGGATGGATGGATGGGCGGATGAATGAATGGATGGATGACTATCACTCCACCATACTTCACCATTGTTTTCCTGCACCACTCATCAATCAATTCATTTTAACCCTAAATTATAATCACCATCCACCACCCGTTCACCCACCATCATCTACCCACTCCACCCATCCCACCACCATCCACCCACCCCACCACCATCCACCCACCCCACCCATCCCATCACCATCCACCCATCCCATCACCATCCACCCATCCCACCGCCATTCACCCATTCCACCACCATCTCCACCACTCCCCACCACTCACCCATTCTTATAGCGCTCAACAAATCTGATCTAGAGTCTTGTTTCTTCAAGGGAGCTTTTTGATTGGCAGTTGAGGAGGAGGAGTTAGGAAAATGCGGGGCAGGATTATTATTATTATTATTATTGTTATTATTATTATTATTATTTTTTTTATTATTATTATTATTATTATTTGTATTATTATTATTGCCGTTGGATGGTGGTGGGGGATTAGTGAAGGTTTGGGGGGGTGGGGGTGGTGGTGGTGGTGGAATTACAACTCCTGGAAGGGGGAAGGGGGAAAAGTGAAGAGTGATTAAAAAAAAAGAGAATAAAATAATAAATAATAAAAAAAAAATTGAAAAATGAACTAACAAAATTACTTCTACTAATAATAATAATAATGAAGCTGATGGTGATAACGATAACAATATTAATAATAATAATAATAATAATAATAATAATAATAATAATAATAATAATAATAATAATAATAATAATAATAATAATAATAATAATAATAATAATAATAATAATAATAATAATAATAATAATAATAATAATAAAAATAATAATAATGATAATAATAATAATAATAATAATAATAATAATAATAATAATAATAATAATAATAATAATAATAATAATAATAATAATAATAATAATAATAATAATAATAATAATAATAATAATAATAATAATAATAATAATAATAATAATAATAATAATAATAATAATAATAATAATAATAATAATAATAATAATAAAAATAATAATAATGATAATAATAATAATAATAATAATAATAATAATAATAATAATAATAATAATAATAATAATAATAATAATAATAATAATAATAATAATAATAATAATAATAATAATAATAATACTAATAATAATAATAATAATAATAATAATAATAATAATAATAATAATAATAATAATAATAATAATAATAATAATAATAATAATAATAGTAATAATAATAATAATAATAATAATAATAATAATAATAATAATATAGCCCACCAGATGGATTAGGGGGAGGAGGAGAGGGGTGAGTGGGAGTGAGTGGAGGAGGAAATGGGGTGGGGATGGGGGGGAGGGCAGAGGTTGAATGACTGAAGTCTGTGATGGTGTACAAGCTGCCACGCTGTGGGTGGTGGGTGAGTGGATGAATGGGTGGATGGTGGTTGGGTGGATGGATGGGTAGATGGGTGAGTGGTGAGTGTAGGATGGATGGTAAGTAAATGAATTAGTGGTGGTGGATGAATGGGGGAGGATGTTAGTGGGTGGATGGATGAATGAATGGATAGATGGGTGGATGGATGGGTGGGTGGATGGATGAATGGATGGATAGATGGGTGGATGGATGGGTGGGTGGTAGGTGAATGGATGGATGAATGGGTGGATGGGGATGTCCGTTGGTTGATGGATGGGTGGTGAAGATCAGTACACTGACATACACCTATCTTATTACCCCATTGGACTATTCATCCTTTCCCCCCACCCCACTTTTCACCCATTTACCAACACCCCCCTCTACATTTCACTTTTCACTCCCCCACCCTTCCACCTCTCACTCTTTCATCTTCACCCCTTTTACCCCCTCCCTCCCCTTCCCCCCTTTTCACCCACTAACCAACCCCTCTCCCCCACCTTCATATCACACTGGGGCTGCAAGGAGGGTGGGGGTGGAGGAAGGAATAGATTGGGGGAGGATGGAGTTTGGGTGGAGGGTGGGGTGAAAATGGGTGGGGGAGGTGGTAGTTGTTGGTTGTCATAGCAACCATTATTATCATGACCGGGTTGGGTGGGGTGGTGGGTTGGTGGAGGAAAGTGGTGGGTTGAAGGATGGGTGGATGGGGGGGGATGGGTGGATGGGGGGAGATGGGTGGATGGGGGGGGATGGGTGGATGGGGGGAGATGGGTGGGGGGTGTATGGGAGCTGGAAGGGTGGATGGAAGAGGGGGTAGAGGATGAAGAAGACAAAGACCTTTTGAAAAATTAAAAAAAATTTTTAATTAGTTTTAAAAAACAAAAATAAATTTAAAAAAATTAAATTGAAAAATAATAAAATATTTTTTAAATAATTAATAATTAATTAATAATAATGATTAATTAAAACATTTCAATTAAAAGTTAATTAATTATAAAAAAATAATAATTTCAAAGTGAAAATATTAATTAGAAATAAAATATTCATTCGAATGAAAACAGTCAAAATTGGAGAAAAAAACATGAAAAAAATCGTTTATCTATTTTTAGAACTCTTTTCTTACCCAGATTTACACAAATCTTTTTCTCCTCCTCCTCCTCCTCCTCCTCCTCCTCCTCCTCCTCCTCCTCCTCCTCCTCCTCCTCCTCCTCCTCCTCCTCCTCCTCCTCCTCCTCCTCCTCCTCCTTTTCTTCCTCCTCCTCCTCCTCCTCCTCCTCCTCCTCCTCCTCTCCCAACCTCATCATTCATCCTCTCTTTGATTCTTTTTAAGTTCAGATTTTGTGGTTTTCTCTTAATTTCCTCTTTCTCCTTTTTGGCCTAATGGATGGATGTATATCCATAGCAATAACCATCTATCCATCCATCCATCCATCCATCTCTACATCCATCTATTCATCCATCCATTCATCCATCCATCCATCTCTACATCCATCTATTCATCCATCTATCCATCCATACATACATCACTCCATTCACCTACCCATCCATCCATCCATCCATTCTTTCATCCTTCCATTCCTTCATCCATCCATTCTTTCATCCATCCATCAATGCATGCATCCGTCCATCCAGCAATTCATCCATGCATCTACCCTTGTCTTCTTCTTAGCTGGTTTTTTCTCCACTTGGACCTGGCAACACCAGGATAAGAAGAAGAAGGAAGGATCTGAGTATAACATCGCCCGTCCTTGCTGGAACTATCAGTCCTGGGGAGGAAGAGAAGGAGGAGAAGGAGGAGGAGGAGGAGGAAGAGGAGGACAAGGAGGAGAAGAAGGAAGAAGAGGAGGAGGAGGAGGAGGAGGAGGAGGAGGAGGAGAGGAAGAGGAGGACAAGGAGGAGAAGAAGGAAGAAGAGGAGGAGGAGGAGGAGGAGGAGGAGGAGGAGGAGGAGGAGGAGGAGGAGGAGGAGGAGGAGGAGGAGGAGGAGGAGGAGGAGGAGGAGGAGGAGGAGGAGGAGGAGGAGGAGGAGGAGGAGGAGGAGGAGGAGGAGGAGGAGGAGGAGGAGGAGGAGGAGGAGGAGGAGGAGGAGGAGGGAGGAGGAGGAGGAGGAGGAGGAGGAGGAGGAGGAGGAGGAGGAGGAGGAGGAGGAGGAGGAGGAGGAGGAGGAGGAGGAGGAGGAGGAGGAGGAGGAGGAGGAGGAGGAGGAGGAGGAGGAGGAGGAGGAGGAGGAGGAGGAGGAGGAGGAGGAGGAGGAGGAGGAGGAGGAGGAGGAGGAGGAGGAGGAGGAGGAGGAGGAGGAGAGTTTTCATAAAGATAATATTAGTAATAGTGTGAATAATAATAAAGATAAAAGTTAAATAATTTTGATTATCATTTTTATTATTATTATTATTATTATTGTTATTATAATTTTTTTTCAAATTAATTTTATTTTTATTTTTATTTTTTTAATAATGATAATATTTTTTTTTTTTCAAATTTATTATTGTTATTATTTTTATAAATTTCTTAATTTTTCAATTTTCATTATTACTATTATTCTTTTTAATTTTTTTATTTTCATTATTTTAATTATTTTAATTATTATTATTATTATTATTATTATTATTATTATTATTATTATTATCCCACTTGAAGGGCTCCAAGAGATGAAAAGCTGGATGTCTTCAACTTTCGAAAAAATGTTCGTCACCAGCTTGAAAGAAAAAAAACATAATTTTTTTATATTTATAAAAAATGATAATAAAAATAATAATAATAATAATAATAATAATAATAATAATAATAATAATAATAATAATAATAATAATAATAATAATAATAATAATAATAATAATAATAATAATAATAATAATATAATATAATAATAATAATAATAATAATAATA
>OX387261.1:5292373-5297373 GCA_947562095.1 Branchellion lobata | reverse complement strand
TAATTAATTATATTATGAAAATAAATATTATGATTTTTTTCATATTTATCAATTTAATAAAAAGTTTGATTCAGTATTATTAATTATATTTAAAATATTATTAATTATATTAAAAAATTGATTAATTATATTAAAAATTGATTAATTATATTAAAAATTTTATTAATTTTAATTTAGTTTAATTAATTAAAAAGTAAATATCAAAATTTGTTAAAAAATATGGAAAAATATAGAAGATTATTTTTAAAGTAATTGATTGGAATTTAATTATAATTGAAAATAAAAAAATAAATCTTCAATCGGAATTTAATTAAGATGTTTAATTGGGAATTAATTAAAATTTAAAATAGGAAATAAGTAAAAAAAATATTAATTGGATTTAATTAAAATTGATTAATAGGTAAATTAATTAAACTTGATTAATAGGTAAATTAATTATAATTGCTTAATAGGTAAATTAATTAAAATTGATTAATAGGTAAATTAATTAAAAGTATAAAAAAAATTTCAAACTTTTTTGAACGCTCAGACGTCGTTTGTTCTTGAACCTGAGCAACGCTTCATGTCTATCACCCGGATGTGAGGAGGGTGTAGTGATGATGGCGACGTTTAAAAGGAAACCTCATGAAAAAACTCACTTAATCTAATCTAATCTACTCAATTATATAGCGCTGAATACACACTGTTCAAAAGAGTTTTGCTGAGAACATTCAAATTAGTCAAATTATTCAATTAGGAGTGATTAAATTCGCTTTAATTGAGTTTAATTAAAGTTGAAAGTTAATTGAATAAAAATATTTTTCAAAAAAAAAGATTAAATAAGATCAAGGATATTTTATATAAGTTTTAAATAAGATTTATATAAGTTATTTATTAAAAGAAAAATATGAAAGCTGAAGTTATGGCGTCCTAGAGTGTCCAGTCTTCTAGTAGCCCACAGCCAGTAAAACCGTTTCCATGGGAGCGCCTTTGAACATAGTGCTGAAAGGCGCGTTACAAATAAATATATTTTATTCGCTAGAGGGGACTGTATTAATATGTTTTTAAAAGAGTATTAATAGGTCAATCAAAACCTCACAACCGCCCTACCAGCTTCACTCACCGTAGTAATAATAAAACAGCAATTATTAATGATATATTTGAAAAAATTGAAAAAAATTAATAATAATAAAAAAAATTAAAAAAAAGAATTATTAATATTAAAAATAACAATAAAAATAATTATTAACATAATGAAAAAAAATCAAAATATACATTGATTATTTTATTTTCATTTGAATTTAAAAAAAAGATGATGATGATGATGATGATGATGATGATGATGATGATGATGATGATGATGATGATGGTGATGATGATGATGATGATGATGATGATGATGATGATGATGATGATGATGATGATGATGATGATGATGATGATGATGATGATGGTGATGATGATGATGGTGATGATGATGATGATGATGATGATGATGATGATGATGATGATGATGATGATGATGATGATGATGATGATGATGATGATGATGATGATGATGATGATGATGATGATGATGATGATGAGTGAAAAGGCTATAAAAGACGAGTCCGACCTCGATTTCACGTATGCACCTTCGCCTGTGTTATCAATTTTGTTGTTGTGTCTTTCAACGGTGTTGTACTAATGGAAAAAATTAATAATAAAAAATAAACAATAAAAATAAACAAACAAAAATATTATCAAAAAAATTAATAATAATAATAATATTATTATTAATAATAAGAAAAAAATTTATATTAATAATAAAAACAACAACAAATTATTAATAATAAAAAAACAAAGAATATGTTTTGAAGTTGTTATTATGATTATTGTTATTGTTATTGTTACAACAACAACAAAAACAAAATAACACAAAATTACATTTCAAAATCAAAACAACCCTTGACGTCAAATCTCCAGCTGAAGAAGTTCTGTTGGATTCTGTTATTGTTATTGTCTTATATTTAATAAAAAAAAGATTAATTTAATAATAATTTAATAATAAGAATAATAATAATTTAATAATAAGAATAATAATAATTTAATCATTAGTAATTAAAATTTAATTAGCTTAATTATACAATATACTTTTTTTGTTGCAAAACAAAATAAAATAAAGAAAAATGTACCAAGAGATTTGAAGTTGTCATAATGACGTTTTGTAGGGTTGCTGTTTACTTTGAAACTTATAACTTGACGTCATTTTGTTTTTAATTTAATTTTTGTTTGTTTTTGAGGTTGAGTAACGAAAAATGAAAAACTGTCTTTTAATAAAAAAATAGATTCATTATGGAAAAAAAATTGAAAAAAAAAAATTAAATTTTTATGGAAAAAAAATAACGAAAAAAAAATTTAATTTTTATGAAAAAAAATCAAAAAAATAGATTTACTAGAAAAAAGATTTTGAAGAAAAAAATGAGTTATGAAAAACTTTCTTTAAAAAAAATTATTTTTTCAAAATTAAAAAAAAATTGAGTTTTTATGAAAAGACTTTGTTAACAAAAGACCAGAAAAACGTATGATTGTTTAAAAAAACGTTCCTTTGTAAACTGACGTTTTGCATCGTTTTTATTTGTGTTTGGTTGTTGAGGTGTTATATATAACTTGAATAACGACGTTAAACTTTTGTGAACTACCAAAAAACATTATTATTATTGTTTTTATTATTTTTATTTTTCACCCCTACGTTACTAAAAACTCACCTTTACCAAGACCTTTCCCTAACTTAATCCTTGATTGATCTAAGCGCCTCTGAGGCAACCTAGTTTGCGAACTGTTCGCTATAACAAATTGTACATTCATTCATTCATTCATTTATTCATTCATTCATTCTTTCATTTATTCATTCATTCATCCATCCATTCATTCACTCATTTATTCATCCATCCATTCATTCATTCATTCACTCATTTATTCAAGTATCATTTCACACTAAGAATAAAAAGAATAATAATTATCATTACATGACGCTAATAATAAAATAATAACAATAGTTATAATTATTGTTATATGCGAAATATATATAACGTTGTTATACTGTTATATGATTGGTTAGAGAACTTTTATGAAAACTTGTTACATCGTTATAAAAGTGAAATTAATGATATAAAAAAAATAAATATATATATATAAAAATTTAAATAAATAAAAAGAAAAAAAAACAACAGAAAAAACAATAAACAAAAGAAACAAACAACAAAAGAAACGACAAAAAAAACAAAAATAAAACAAAAAAATGACATGAAAAAACAATAATAAAACAAAAAATGACATGAAAAAACAATAATAAAAAAAAGTTACAGATGAAAATGAATAAAAAGTTGTTAAAAAAAACAAAGAAACGAAATGAAAAAACGAAAAACTAATGAGAAAAACCAAAAACAAAAACAATTGTAATTGAAACTCAAAAAAAACTAAAAAAAAAAGAATAATAATAAGAAAAAAGAATAATAATAAGAATAACAAAAAAATAATTAAAATGAAAAAAAGATAAATAATAACTGAAAACAATAGATTTGAAAACCAGAAAAAATATAAAAAAAGATTAAAAGTAAAAAAAAAAATTGAAAAATATAAAAATAAAATAATAATTATAATAAAAACAAAAAGATTAATGACGTCATCCGACAACCCTCCATAAGCCCAGCTATAATGACTCTTTGATTATTTGTTATTGTAACGTGGTTTTTGTTATTGTTTTTGTAACGTTATTTTTGTTATTGTTTTTGTAACGTTATTTTTGTTTTTGTGACGTTGTAACTGTTTTGTTTTTGTAAACGTTTTAATTGTTATCTTAATGGTGTTATTGTTATTGTAAAGTTGTTTCTATTATTATTATTATTTTTATTTTTATTGTAAAATTGATATTTTTTTCTTGTTGTTTTCATTATTGTTGTTGTTATTGTTTATGTGTTATTTTTATTGTTGTTGTTATTGTTTTATTGTTTTGTAATACTGCTAATGGTGTTTTCTTTATTATGATAGAAGTATAAAGATTCCCTTCGTCATCGTTGTCTTCTTCCTCCTCTTCATCATTTTCATCGTTGTCTTCTTCCTCCTCTTCATCATTTTCATCGTTGTTCATTTGCTTCCTAACTCTTCCTCCTCTTAACTTCCCTTTCTCCTCCTCCTCCTCCTCCTCCTCCTCCTCCTCCTCCTCCTTCTCCTCCTCCTCCTCCTCTTCCTCCTCCTCCTCTTAACTCCCCTTTCTCCTCCTCCTCCTCCTCCTCCTCCTCCTCCTCCTCCTCCTCCTCCTCCTCCTCCTCCTCCTCCTCCTCCTCCTCCTCCTCCTCCTCCTCCTCCTCCTCCTCCTCCTCCTCCTCCTCCTCCTCCTCCTCCTCCTCCTCCTCCTCCTCCTCCTCCTCCTCCTCCTCCTCCTCCCCCTCCTCCTCAAAATGGTTTCGGTAGCTGCATGGTTACCTTTCGTAAGAGCAGCTGCGATTGGTTGGGTGCCGTTGTCAAGGAAACCCGTTCCTCCTCTCCCCCCTCCCCTTAGAGACCAGAACAAACAGGTGGGTAGGGGGTGGAGAGTTTGTAGGCGGGGGTAATGGGGGGGAGGAGGAGAGATGTGTATGTGTTTGTATTTGTTTATATGTTTGTATGTGTGTTTGTCTATATGTTTGTGTGTGTGCTGTATATGGTAGGTAGTTTTTGTTTATGTATGTGAAGAAGGTAGATTGTGCGTTGTAATATTAAAAAATTCTCTGTGTGATGACGATGATGATGATGATGATGACGATGATGATGATGATGATGATGATGATGATGATGATGATGATGATGATGATGATGATGACGATGATGATGATGATGATGATGATGATGATGATGATGATGATGATGATGATGATGATGATGATGATGATGATGATGATGATGATGATGATGATCACCATAGCAACAAGTAGGTAGTGATCAAAGACTTCGAATCAATGTTAGTGGACAAGTCTTTGAGACGTGGAAACACACACTAGACA
>OX387261.1:5282373-5284873 GCA_947562095.1 Branchellion lobata | reverse complement strand
AAAGTGAAAAAAATCAAGAAAAATGTAAAAAACGTAACAAATTTGGAAATTAAAAAATAAAAAACAAAAAACTGAAAAACAAAAAGAGATAAGTTTTGTATGAAAATAAAAATAAATAAAAAATTAATTCATTTATTTATGAAGAAAAAAGCAAAAAAAGAAAAAAAATAAAAATAAAAAATAAAAAAAGAAAAAAAAAGAAAAAGGGGAAGTTTGAAAGTGTAGAAAAGTTTTTTGGAAACGATGAATCAATAAGTCAAAAATTGGAAACAATGAAACCGCAAAATGTAGAAAAATAAAAAAATAAAAGAAAACAGAGAACTATGAAAAGTTTTTTTTGAAAAATAAAAAACTGCAAAAGTAAATGATGAAAAAAATGAATAATTGAAATAATAATAAAAATACAATGGAAACAATAAAAAAAGTTTTAAAAAAATACAGGACCACAAAAAAAAGATTGAAAGATAAAAAAATGAAAAAAATGAAAATCTGTATAAAAAAATTGAAAACGACAAAAAAAAGAAAACGACAAAAAAATGAAAAAAAAATTGACAGCAACAAAAAAAATTAAAAGCGGAGAAAAATAAAAAAGTAGAAGCGACATACGAGAATTCTGCAGTCAATCACTAAGCACTACTGTAATCTTTTTTTTATAGTTTTTCGAAAAACTGAAAAAATGTCAAAAAAATTTTTTTTTTGAAATGAATTTGGTTTTGGAGGAGTAGATTGTTTTTCAAATGTTTTTTTTTTTTGAAAATCGTGAAAAGGATTTGGATACCATTTTTATGAATTTTTTTCTATTTTTTGAAAGTTTTATCGACAAATTAAAAAAAAATTGAGTTTTGCTTTAATCCAAATGTTTTCCACAAATGAATATTTGAAAAAAAAAATTTTTAACTTGAAAATTCAGCCACAAAAAAACTTAAAAAAAAAAAAAGAAAGCAAACTAATCCAGAAAGTTGCCTACACCACATCACGCCACACCACACTACACCACGCCACACCACACCACACCACACCACACCGAACCACATCACAGAACACCACACCACACCACGACACACCACACCACACCACACTACACCACACCACACCACACCACACCACACCACACCGAACCACATCACAGAACACCACACCACACCACGACACACCACACCACACCACACTACACCACACCACACCACACCACACAACACCACACCACACCACACCGAACCACATCACAGAACACCACACCACACCACGACACACCACACCACACCACACTACACCACACCACACCACACCACACAACACCACACCACACCACACCGAACCACATCACAGAACACCACACCACACCACGACACACCACACCACACCACACCACACCACACCACATCAAATTACATCACACCCCACCACATCACGCCACACTACACCAAAAAACATCATGCCACACCACACCACAGAACACCACACCACACCACACCACACCACAGAACACCACACCACACCACACCACACCACAGAACACCACACCACACCACACCACACCACACTACACTACACCCAATACATCACACCAAACCACACCAGACAGCACCAAACCACATCACATCACACCACACCACGCCACACCACACTACACAACACCATATCAAACAACACCACACAAAACAACATCAAAACCAAAAAAAACTCAACAAAAACTTTCAAAAAACATCAAAAACCGATTGAAACTTTTTCAAAAAAACACAAAAAACATTAAAAACACAACAAATCACAAAAAAAAACAATGTAGGTACAAAAAATTACACAAAAAACAAAAAAAAAACACAAGAAAAACATTCAAAAAAAACGAAAAAAAAAACATGAGAAAAACATTGAAAAAAAACGAAAAAAAACATGAGAAAAACAAAAAAAAAACACGAGAAAAACACAAAAAAACAAACCACCCCCAGGACTTGAGCGGAGCTTTCGTAACTCTGAGAGTTTTCCGTGTTTTTCGTATTTTCAAGTTTTCGCGCCACTCACAAGGTCTGAGGATTCTTGGCTACACCCTCAAGAGCTGTGCCTCTGAGCTAGGATTCTTGCTCTTCTCGCTCAGGTTGGGATGGAATGGATGGATGGATGGATGGATGGATGGATGGATGGATGGGTGGATGGAGGGATAGAGGGATGGATAGATAGATGGATGGATGGATGGATGGATGGATGGATGAATGGATGGATAGAAAAATGGATGGATAGAAGAATGGATGGATGGATGAATGAATGGATGGATGAGTGGATAGATGGATGAAAGGGTGTATGGATGGATGGATGGATGTACAGATGGATGTATGGATGGATGGATGAATAGATGGCTAGATGGATGAATGGGTGGATGAATGGATGGATGGATGAAGGGATGGATGGATAGATGGATGGATGGAGAGATGGATGTATGGATGGATGAAGGGATGGATGGATGAATGGATGGATGGAATGCGAGAAGATGGGAAGATATAGGATG
>OX387261.1:5267373-5272373 GCA_947562095.1 Branchellion lobata | reverse complement strand
TTTTCTTTTTATTATTTCATTACCAGTTTTTTTTTTCTTTTTTTCTTTTTTTCTTTTTTTCTTACCTCTATTAACCCACTCCAAACCTCAAAAAATCCCCCAAAAGCCCCCAAAAATTCCCCCAAAAATTTATAAATTCAAAAGTTACTGAACAATCTTTCCAAAAATACTCAAAAGTTTTTCAAAAGATTATCTTAAAACCAAAAAAACCCCAAAAAATTTTCTAAACTTCTGAGATCCCGTTTAAATCCTTCCTGAATCTTTCTGAAACCTTTTAAAAACCCCCCCAAAATCCTCCAAAAGACCCTCAAAAATCTGAATTTTTTTCCTCAAACCCCAATACCCCAAAATTCCCCTTCAAACCCCCAATACCCCAAAATTCCCCCCAAACCCCCAACACCCCAAAATTCCCCCCAAACCCCCAACACCCGAAAATTCCCCCCTAACCCCCAACACCCCAAAATTCTCCTTCAAATCCCCAATACCCCAAAATTCCCCCCAAACCCCCAACACCCCAAAATTCCCCTTCAAATCCCCAACACCCCAAAATTCCCCCCAAATCCCCAACACCCCAAAATTCCCCTCAAACCCCCAGCACCCCAAAATTCCCCTTCAAATCCCCAATACCCCAAAATTCCCCTTCAAATCCCCAATACCCCAAAATTCCCCCCAAATCCCCAACACCCCAAAATTCCCCCCAAACCCCCAACACCCCAAAATTCCCCCCAAACCCCCAACACCCCAAAATTCCCCTCCAAATCCCCAACACCCCAAAATTCCCCTTCAAACCCCCAACACCCCAAAATTCCCCCCAAACCCCCAACACCCCAAAAGTCCCCCCAAACCCCCAACACCCCAAAATTCCCCTCCAAATCCCCAATACCCCAAAATTCTCCCCAAATCCCCAATACCCCAAAATTCCCCTTCAAATTCCCAACACCCCAATTTTCCCCCCAAATCCCCAACACCCCAAAATTCCCCCCAAATTCCCAACACCCCAAAATTCCCCCTCAAACCCCCAACACCCCAAAATTTCTCTCCAAATCCCCAACACCCCAAAATTCCCCTTCAAATCCCCAATACCCCAAAATTCTCCCCAAACCCCCAACACCCCAAAATTCCCCCCAAACTCCCAACACCCCAAAATTCCCCTCCAAATCCCCAACACCCCAAAATTCCCCTCCAAATCTCCAATATCCCAAAATTCTCCCCAAACCCCCAACACCCCAAAATTCCCCTTCAAACCCCCAACACCCCAAAATTCCCCCCAAACCCCCAATACCCCAAAATTCCCCCCAAACCCCCAACACCCCAAAATTCCCCCCAAACCCCCAACACCCCAAAATTCCCCCCAAATTCCCAACACCCCAAAATTCCCCCCAAATCCCCAATACCCCAAAATTCCCCCCAAACTCCCAACACCCCAAAATTCCCCCCAAATTCCCAACACCCCAATTTTCCCCAAACCCAAACTTTTTGCCCCAAAAGGAGAGGAGCTTCACAGGAGCAGTGAGTACAGACGACTTGAAGATATTTTCTCTACCCACCATCAAAAAATCTTTCTCTTCTTCGATCTCTCTCTCCTCTGGGGGCAGTGGGGTGGGGGTTGGGGGGAGGGTGTTGAAGTGTTGTTGTGGTCCTCTCATCAAAAGTACCGGACTTGTGGTGGCAGATGATAGCGGAACTGAAGATAAGGTGGGTTTTGGGGGCTTTTTGGAGGACTTTTTGGAGCTTTTTTGAGGGATTTCAGAAGAATATTTTGGGATTTTTTGGGGGATTTCAGAAGAATATTTCGGGATTTTTTGGGGGATTTTTAGGGGGGTTTTTTGGGGGATTTTTTGGTTTTTTTTTGAGAATTTTGGGGGTTTTTTGGGGGAGTTTTTGGGGAAATAATGGAAAACATTTTGGAATTTTGGTGAATTTTTGATCAATTTCAAAGGTTTTAGATAACTTTTTGAGAAATTTCTGGAGATTTTTGGAGATTTTTAAAAGATTTTTAGAGGATGTTGGAAGATTTGAAGAAAATTTTTTAGGGATTTTGGGGGGATTTTGAGAGGATTTTTCAGAGGTTTTTAATGATAGCGGAAGTGGAAACAAAATGGGTGAATTTTCGGGGTAATTTTGGGAAAATTTGGGGGGTTTTGGGGTATTTCTTGGGGGAAGTTAACAAATTTTTGAAATCATTTTGAAATCATTTTGAAAACTGTTCAAAACCACTCGTAAAAGATTTTGAAAAAAATGCAAGAACTGGGCGGCGTTTTGAACGTAGCAAAACTCGAATTGAAAAAAAAATTTTAACTTTTAATTTTTTTTTCTCATCAAAATTAAAATTATTTTATGGGAGTTGGTAAAACGTTGAAAAAAAATTTTTTTTTTGAAAAAAAAATCAATTCGAGAAAGTAAAAAATTTTGAAAAACTAAAAAAACTGTAAATCAAAATTATGGCCAAGCAAAACTATTTCTCCGAGTTTGTTTTTTTTTATTAATTAAAAAAATATTCTTCTTTTAATTTTTAAAATAATTATTTTTTATTAATTTTGTCAAAATAAATTGTATTTTATTCATTTTTCAATGTTTTTGTTTTAAATCTTTTTGTTAAAAAAATTATTTTTATTTTTATTTTCATTTTTTTTCTCAGAAAATGAATGTTTAAAATGACTGAAAAACTTGTGAAGTAGTTGTGAGGTGTGAAAAATGTTTTTACGCGTGAAGTTTTTCCATTTTTTCATTTTTTCATTTTTTCCATGGACCAAAACAACTCACTAATAAATTTTTTTTTCTTTTTTTTCTTTTTTTTTTGCTTAAAATTGCCTTTTATTTTTGTTTTTAATTTTTTCCAATTGGTTCCAATTTATTTTATATTTTCTTTATTTTTTTTTTCTTTTTTTTTTCTTAATGATCAACCTTCAAACTCTGACAACTCATTTTTATTTCCCTACCCAGCTCATCAACTTTTTTTTTTCACCCCTCTCAACCTCCCCCCCCCACTCAAAAACACCCTTAATATACCCAAACTCAAATCACCCAAACTCAAATCACCCAAACTCAAATCACCCAAACTCAAATCACCCAAACTCAAATCACCCGAACTAAATCACCCAAACTCAAATCACCCAAACTGAATCACTCAAACTCAAATCACCCAAACTCAAATCACCCAAACTCAAATCACCCAAACTCAAATCACCCAAACTCAAATCACCCGAACTCAAATCACCCAAACTCAAATCACCCAAACTCAAATCACCCAAACTCAAATCACCCGAACTAAATCACCCAAACTCAAATCACTCAAACTCTTTTTTTCAATTTTTTCAAATTTATTGTAACCCCCCAAACTCCCCTAACCCTCCTAACTCTTCCTCAACACCCCCATCTCTCTCCCCCCAGTTTTTCATTTCACCCATTTTTTTTCCACCCCCCTCTCTAACTCTCTTTAACTGACTCCTTCTTCTCCTTTTTTCCCCTCCCTCCAACCTTACCCTCTTCCTTTTTTCCAATTTTTCTCCAACCCTTTCTCCCCCCCTATCCCCCCCCCCCCCCCTTTTCTCCAACCCTTTCTCCCCCCCCCCTATCCCCCCCCCCCCCCCTTTCTTCCAACCCTTTCTCCCTCCCCCTATCTCCCCCCCCCCTTCTTCTTCAACCCTCACACCCTCACCCCCTCTTTTAATCTCTTTCACCCTCAGACACCACGCCATAGCAACCTGGTAACCATGGAAAACACTCCCAACGCATCTCCCGCCATTCTCAACATCAGGAGGGAGTCGGCAGATTCGGAAAGGTCATTATTTTTATTAATATTATTTTTATTATTGTTATTTTTTATATACTTTATTATTAATATTATTCTCATTATTTAATTTTTTTATTCTTTTTTTTTATATTATTATTATTGTTATTATTATTATTATTATTATTTTTTTTATTATTATTATTATTATTATTATTATTATTATTATTATTATTATTATTATTATTATTATTATTAGTAGTAGTAGTAGTAGTAGTAGTAGTAGTAGTAGTAGTAGTAGTAGTAGTAGTAGTAGTAGTAGTAGTAGTATTCGTAGTAGTAGTAGTAGTAGTAGTAGTAGTAGTAGAAGTAGTAGTAGTAGTAGTAGTAGTAGTAGTAGTAGTAGTAGTAGTAGTAGTAGTAGTAGTAGTAGTAGTAGTAGTAGTAGTAGTATTCGTAGTAGTAGTAGTAGTAGTAGTAGTAGTAGTAGTAGTAGTAGTAGTAGTAGTAGTAGTAGTAGTAGTAGTAGTAGTAGTAGTAGTAGTAGTAGTAGTAGTAGTAGTAGTAGTAGTAGTAGTAGTAGTAGTAGTATTCGTAGTAGTATTAGTAGTAGTAGTAGTAGTAGTAGTAGTAGTAGTAGTAGTAGTAGTAGAAGTAGTAGTAGAATTAGTAGTAGTACTAGTAGTAGTATTAGTAGTGTTAGTAGTATTAGTAATAGTATTATTACTACTATTATTTTATTATTCTTTTTTTTTTGTTTTTATTTTTATTGTTCGTATTATTTTTGTTTTTTTGTTTCATTTTTCCTTTTATTTTTCCTCCTTCTTTTCTAAATTTCATTTTTTTTCGTTTTTTTCATTTTTTTTTGTTTTTCCAGTAGTATTTTTATTTATTAATTAATTTTAGTATTATTATTTTTTTTTTTTAATATTATTATTATTATTATTTTTTTTTTTTTTTTTTAAATTATTATTAGTATTATTATTATTATTATTATTATTATTATTATTATTATTATTATTATTATTATTATTATTATTATTATTATTATTATTATTATTATTAGTTTTATTATTTTTTTTTTAAATTATTATTAGCGTGTATTGTTATTTTTATTATTATTGTTATTTTTATTTTTAATATTATCATGTATTGTTATTGTTATTATTTTTATTTTATTTTTTTCACCAGACTTTACGTGGACTGTGAAGATAACTGTAATGTGGTCTTGACTGAAAAGTACCAACAAATGGGTGTGTGCGTGTGTGTG
>OX387261.1:5260355-5267173 GCA_947562095.1 Branchellion lobata | reverse complement strand
AAATCTTTTTTTTTCAATTTTTTTTATGAATAAAATCAGAGGTTCACTTTCCATTTCCTCCGAAACTGTTTTTTTTTAAAACTTTACTCCATTTTTTTTTTATACTTCTCTATCCTTCCGTCATCTTCTTCCCCCCCTCCCCCCATCTACCCCTCCTATCACCCTCCTTCCTTCCCCCCCATCTACCCTCCTATCATCCTCCCTTCCCCTCCCATCCACCCTTCTATCACCCCTTCTTTCCCCCTTCTCTAAATCTTCCACCCACCCCATCTCTCTGTTTCCCGCCCCTACCTTCTCTCCTTTAACCACCTCTTTCCATTCTCTTCTTACTCTATTTTCTTTTTTATAACTCCCCTCTCTCCCTCTCTCTACCCCCCCCCCCCCCATTTTTTATAACCCCCTCCCCCCTTCCCCCTCAAACTTTCATTCTTTCATCCACCTCCCATTCTTTCTTCTATTACTGCCCCCCCCCCCCCCACTTCCCCCCCCCCCCCACTTCCCCCCCCCCCCCCCCCACTTCCTTTCCCCCCCCCCCTTCCTTTTTTTTATTTTTTCACCCACTCACCCCACCCCTTTTTCTATTCTTCTCCCCCCTCCCCCCCCCCCACCCCTCCCACTTCATTTATTTCCTTCACCCACCACACTTTCCTTTTTTTCCTCCACCTACACCCACCTTCTCTGTTCTCTCACCCATCCACACCCTTTTTTTTATTCCCCCACCCACCTCACTATCTTATTTTTCCCCATCTTTCACTACTCCCCTCCCCCCCCCCCCCTTCTTTTTCCCCTCATTTACTTTCTCCTAATCCCCCTCCAATCCGTCTTTCTATCCCCCCCCCCCCTCCACTCAACATCCCCTCTCTACTCAACTCCCCCTCCCTCCCTCAACCCCCTCTCCTCCTCCCCACTCAAACCCTTTCCCCTCTCCTCCTCCCACTCAACCTCCCCCCTCCACTCAACCCTCCCCTCCCCACTCAACCCTCCCTCCCACTTAACCCTCCCTCCCACTCAACCTCTCCCCCCTCCAGCGCCTAAGAGGCGTACTAGCGAGAAGAATGTTCAAGAAGTTGAAGGCAGCTCACAAGATCAAGGCATTCCTTAAAAGAAACCATCTCAACAACTACCTCAGATCGGTTGTCCAGGCCTTCAGGTTAGGAAGGAGGTTTTTTGGGGGTTTTCTGGGGGGTTTTTAGGGGTTTTTGGGGTTTTTTTAAGGGTTTTTGGGGGGTTTTTTATGTGGTTTTTGGGGTTTTTTTTGAGGTTTTTGGGGGGTCTTTTGGAAGGGTTTTCAAGGGTTTTTAGGAGGTTTACTCAAAAGGTTTTAAGGCTTGTTATGAGGCTTTTTTTAAGAAGTCTTTTGGGATGTTTTTGGGGTTTTTTGGGATGTTTTTTGGGGTTTTTTGGGATGTTTTTTTGGGGTTTTTTTTTGGGATGTTTTTTGGGGTTTTTTTGGGATGTTTTTTTGGGGTTTTTTGGGATGTTTTTTGGGGTTTTTTTGGGATGTTTTTTGGGGTTTTTTTGGATGTTTTTTGGGATGTTTTTTGGGGGTTTTTTGGGATGTTTTTTGGGGGTTTTTTGGGATGTTTTTTGGGGGTTTTTTGGGATGTTTTTTGGGGTTTTTTGGGATGTTTTTGGGGTTTTTTTGGGATGTTTTTTGGGGTTTTTTGGGATGTTTTTTGGGGTTTTTTGGGATGTTTTTTTGGGTTTTTTTGGGATGTTTTTTGGGGTTTTTTTGGGATGTTTTTTGGGGGTTTTTTAGGATGTTTTTTGGGGGTTTTTTGGGATGTTTTTTGGGGGTTTTTTGGGATGTTTTTTGGGGGTTTTTTGGGATGTTTTTTGGGGGTTTTTTGGGATGTTTTTTGGGGTTTTTTGGGATGTTTTTTGGGGTTTTTTGGGATGTTTTTTGGGGTTTTTTAGGATGTTTTTTGGGGTTTTTTGGGATGATTTTTGGGGGTTTTTTGGGATGTTTTTTTGGGTTTTTTGGGTTGTTTTTTGGAGTTTTTTTGGGATGATTTTTGGGGGTTTTTGGGATGTTTTTTGGGGTTTTTTGGGATGTTTTTTGGGGGTTTTCAAAGAATTTCTTGAAAGGTTCTTAGAAAGGTCTTTGGAGGGTTTTTAAAGGTCTTTCAAAAGATTGTTTGGAGGGTTATTTGGGGGTCTTTAGGGGTTTTTGGGAGTTTTGGGGGGTTTTTTTGGATGTTTTTTTGGATGTTTTTTTGGATGTTTTTTTAGAAGGTTTTTAAATTTTTTTGAAAGCTTCCTAAAAAGATTGCTTGGAGGGTTTTTAAAGGCCTTCCAAAAAATTGTTTGGAGGGCTTTTTGGGGGATTTTTTAGGGGTTTTTTGTAGGGTTTTTGGGGCGTTTATTGAGGTTTTAGGGGGTTTTTCAAAGGCTTTTGAAGGGTTTTTGGAGGGTTTTTGAAAGTCTTTTAAGAGGATTTTTTGAGGTTTTTGGGGGCTTTTTGGGGGATTTTATAAGGACCTTTGGGGGTTCTTTGGAGGGTTTTTTAAGGGTTTTGAGGGGTTTTTGGAGGGTTTTTTAAGGGATTTGAGGGGTTTTTGGAGGGTTTTTTAAGAGTTTTGAGGGGTTTTTTGGAGGGTTTTGGGAAAAATGTTTCGGGATGTTTTTGGGGTTTTTGAAAGGATTTCAAAGGATTTATTTTTTTAGTTTTTAAAATGAGTTTTTGGGTTTATTTTTTTTTGCAAAGTTTTTTCAAATAAGGCAAATGAAGATTCCTCCATAATTCAAAACTCTTTCGATACGTTTTTAAGGGTTTTTGTTAAGGATTTAAAAAAAATGGTGATTTGATTATTTAAAGCGTTTTTTTAAGTTTTTTTTGGACTCAGGTATTTTGGGGGTTTCGGGTTTTTTCGGGGTTTTGGAAGGGTTTTTGAAGGTTTTTTTGTGGGTTTGTCGAGAGTTTTTATAATTTTTTTGTAAAGATTTCAGAATAAAAAATCATTTGAATGAATTTTCATATGAACATTTTTATATTGAATACCACTCACAAAAAACCCCAAAAAAAATTTTTTTTTAATAATAAAAAATATAATAAACGAAAATAAACTATAAAAAATTAAAAAATTATTAAAACTAATGAAAAACAGATTTAAATAATTATTCTCAAGCCCATATTCTATTCCCATCCTCCCCCCCCCCCCCCCCCCCCAGCGACCTACCACAGCAGCGAAGTTACGGCCGCGACACGGTGTGGCCGCCACATCCGCCACAGCTGTCGAGAGTGGTGCAGTTGCTCAAGGGAGCTCACAGGAGGTGAGGAAGAGGAGGAGGAGGAAGAGGAGGAGAAGGAGTTAAGAAGAGGAGGATGAGGAAGGGTAGAGAGGAGGAGGAGAAGAAAGGGTAGGGAAGAGAAAAAAGATGAAAAGAAAGAAGTATAGAAAAGGAGTTAGAAGGAGGAGTTAGGAAGAGGAGTTAGAAGGAGGAGTTAGGAAGAGGAGTTAGGAGGAGGAGTTAAGAGGAGGAGTTAGGAGGAGTTAAGAGGAGTTAGGAGGAGGAGTTAAGAGGAGGAGTTAGGAGGAGTTAAGAGGAGTTAGGAGGAGGAGTTAGGAAGAGGAGTTAGGAAGAGGAGTTAGGAGGAGTTAGGAAGAGGAGTTAGAAGGAGTTAGAAGGAGTTAGGAGGAGGAGTTAGAAGGAGTTAGGAGGAGTTAGGAGGAGGAGTTGGGAGGAGTTAGGAGGAGTTAGGAAGAGGAGTTGGGAAGAGTTAGAAAGAGTTAAGAGGAGGAGTTGGGAGGAGTTAGGAGGAGTTAGGAAGAGGAGTTAGAAGGAGTTAGGAGGAGTCAGGAAGAGGAGTTGGAAGGAGTTAGGAGGAGTTAGGAGGAGTCAAGAAAAAGAAAAAATTTTTGAATATGGTAAAAATATCGCTCCAGACTTTAAAACACAAATCATACTCACCAACTTCATACTACAACCTACAGCCCACAAAACACCCTCAAAAAGCTTCAAAATTTCCAGAAATTCCCCAGAAATTCCCTAGAAAACCTTCAGTGAAACTTTAAGACTATCAAAAACCTTCTAAAAATTTTGAAAATTCCCCGAAAAACCTCAAAAAAAACCAAAAAAAACCAAAAAAACCTCAAAAAAACCTCAAAAAAAACCAAAAAAAAACCCTCAGATGGAGAGCGTTTAAGATCTTGGAAAAATATCCCAAGGAGGATCGGGCAGAGTTGAGGATGAAAGTGGGGGTGGGGGAGGATATGGTGGGGAAGAGGAAGAAATGGGGGTACGACCGAAAATGGCTGGGTGATTATGTTAGCCAGGTTTGTGTGTGTTTGTGTTTGTTTGTTTGTTTGTCTTTTTGTGTTTGTTTGTTTGTTTGTGTTTGTTTGTTTGTTTGTTTTTGTATTCTTCTTTGTGTGTTTGTTTGTGTGTGTGTGTGTGTTTGCATGTTTGTTTATGTGAGTTTGTACAAATTTCTAATCTACTAAACCTATGAAAACATCTACGCACGCACACACCCGCACACAGACACAGACACACACACACACACACACACACACACACACACACACACACACACACACACACACACACACACACACACACACACACACACACAAACACACATACTCACACACACACACACACACACACACACACACACACACACACACACACACACACACACACACACACACACACACACACACACACACACACACACACACACACACACACACACACACACACACACACACACACACACACACACACACACACACACACACACACACACACAGACAAGTACAGAGGCAGGGATAGGAATGGAAAAACTAAAACAAAAATTTCCCTTCAATGAAATTCTTTTTGCTTGTCTCGTTAAAAAGGTATGTCCTCCTAACTTCTCCTAACTCCTCCTAACTCCTCCTAACTCCTCCTAACTCCTCCTAACTCCTCCTAACCCCTCCTAACTCCTCCTAACTCCTCCTAACTCTTCCTAACTCCTCCTAACTCCTCCTAACTCCTCCTAACTCCTCCTAACCCCTCCTAACTCCTCCTAACTCCTCCTAACTCTTCCTAACTCCTCCTAACTCCTCCTAACCCCTCCTAACTCCTCCTAACTCCTCCTAACTCCTCCTAACTCCTCCTAACTCCTCCCAACTCCTCCTAACACCTCATAACTCCTCCTAACTCCTCCTAACTCCTCCTAACTCCTCCTAACTCCTCCTAACTCCTCCTAACTCCTCCTAACTCCTCCTAACTCCTCCTAACTCCTCCTAACTCTTCCCAACCCCTTCTAACTCCTCCTGACTCCTCCTAACTCCTCCTAACCCCTCCTAACTCCTCCTGACTCCTCCTAACTCCTCCTAACTCCTCCTAACTCCTCCTAACTCCTCCCAACCCCTCCTAACTCCTCCTAACTCCTCCTAACTCCTCCTAACTCCTCCTAACTCCTCCTAACTCCTCCTAGCTCCTCCTAACTCCTCTTAACTCCTCCTAACTCCTCCTAACTCCTCCTAACTCCTCCTAACTTCTCCTAACTCCTCCTAACTCCTCCTAACTCCTCCTAACTCCTCCTAGCTCGTCCTAACTCCTCCTAACTCCTCCTAACTCCTCCTAACTCCTCCTAACTCCTCCTAACTCTTCCTAACTCCTCCTAACTCCTCCTACCTCCTCCTAACTCCTCCTAACTCCTCCTAACTCCTCCTAGCTCCTCCTAACTCCTCCTAACTCCTCCTAACTCCTCCTAGCTCCTCCTAACTCCTCCTAACTCCTCTTAACTCCTCCTAACTCCTCCTAACTCCTCCTAACTCCTCCTAACTCCTCCTAACTCCTTCTAACTCCTCCTAACTCCTCCTAACTTCTCTTAACTCCTCCTAACTCCTCCTAACTCCTCCTAACTCCTCCTAACTCCTCCTAACTCCTTCTAACTCCTCCCAACTCCTTCTATCTCCTCCTGCCTCTTCCTAACTCCTCCTAACTCCTCCTAACTCCTCCTAACTCCTCCTAACTCTTCCTAACTCCTCCTAACTCCTCCTTACTCCTCCCAACTCCTTCTAACACATCTTGATCCTTTTTATTTCCTCTTCAGACCAACCACAGATTCAAAACGGTTCCTCGAGTACTTGTCATCACGGACAGTTATATCGTCAGGTGGTTACTATGGTGATGATGATGATGGTGATAAAAATATCAATAATTAATAAATAAATAAAATAATATGAAAAAAATAATAAATAAATAAAATAAAAATGATGATAATAATAGTAATTATAATAATAACAGTAATGAGAGTAATAATAATAACTCAATTATATGTATAATAAATGAATAAAAAAATAACTTTTAATCATTTCTTTGTTCCCAAGACTGGACCCTGCCAGCAATTACAAGGAGATAAGAGAACCCATGCCTATCAATTACGTGAGTCATCCTCGTCTTCCTCTTCCTCCTCCTTCTCCTCCTCCTCCTTCTCCTCCTCTTCCTCCTCCTCCTCCTCCTCTTCCTCCTCCTCCTCTCTTCTTCCTCCTTCTCTTCTTCCTCTTCCTCCTCCTCTTCCTCCTCCTCCTCCTCCTCCTCCTCCTCTTCCTCCTCCTTCTCCTCCTCCTCCTCCTTCTCCTCCTCCTCCTTCTCCTCCTCTTCCTCCTCCTCCTCCTCTTCCTCCTCCTCCTCCTCCTTTTCCTCCTCCTCCTCCTCTTTCTGAATAAAAAAATTATGATTGGTTTTATTATTGCAATATCATCATTCAATAATAACAATTTTTTAAAGAATTCTTTAATAATAATAATAATAATAATAATAATAATTTTAATAATAAATTTTAATAATGATAATAATACTAATAATATCAATAATAGTAA
>OX387261.1:5250355-5255355 GCA_947562095.1 Branchellion lobata | reverse complement strand
CACACACACACACACACACACACACACACACACACACACACACACACACACACACACACACACACAAACACACACACACACACATACACACACACACACACACACACACACACACACACACACACACACACACACAAACACACACATACCAAAGCCAGTTCAGGATCTTCATTAGGGTCGATTCCAAACTCGAACGACCCTCCTCCTCCTCTCACCACAGCCTGTTGTGGGTGTGTGAATCACACGCGCATGAGATTATGTGTGTGTGTTCACGTGCATGATCTTGTATGTAAATCACACGTGAGTGAGATTGTGTGTGTGTGTGTTTACTTGCGTGAGCTTGTATGTAAATCACACGTGCATGAGATTGTGTGTGTTTGTTCACGTGCGTAAGATTGTGTGTGTGCTCACGTACATAAGTTTGTGTGTATGTATACCAACACCACCGATTAACCACCCACACCACCAATTATTCCACCCAAGCCTTCATCCCCCCATTAACCACCAGACCCTCAAATACCCATCTGTTCATCCAACCCATTAACCACCCAAAACACCCAAAACACCCATAACCCCCCAAAACACCCATAACACCCCAAAACACCCATAACACCCCAAACCACCCATAACACCCCAAACCACCCATAACACCCCAAACCACCCATAACACCACAAACCACCCATAACACCCCAAAACACCCATAACACCACAAACCACCCATAACACCACAAACCACCCATAACACCCCAAAACACCCATTAACCACCCAAACCACCCATAACACCCCAAACCACCCATAACACCCCAAAACACCCATTTACCCCCCAAAACACCCATTTACCCCCCAAAACACCCAGTAACTCTCCAAACCACCCATAACACCACAAACCACCCATAACACCACAAACCACCCATAACACCCAAACATTTTTCAAATCCACCGATTAACCCTCAAACCCCTCCCCCTCTCGAACCCACCAACCTGTCCATCCTCCCCCACCAGAATTGGTGACGTCATGAGGGTGTCACTAAGAAGGGGGCCTGGAGGAACCGTCACAAGATGGGAGCCGCTGTGGGGGTGGTGGTGGGACGGGTGAAGAGGTGGGGGGAGGTTGAGTGAGTGAAATGGGGTGATAGTTGGATGGGTGGAAAGGAGGGGGAGGGGAGAGATTGGGTAGAGAAGGCGGGTGGGTGGAATGGAGTGATAGGTAATTGAGATGGGTGGAAAGTGGGGGAAGAAGGATGGAGTAGTGGGATGGTGGAGGGAAGGATGGATGGAGCAATAAACAAAAACAATGGAATCATAATAAGAACAATAATAATGACACCTCTGAGGCAATCTCAATTGCGAACTGTGCGCTATAAAAATTTTTTAATTCATTCTTTCATTAATTAAAAAAAATTAAAAATTAACAAAAAAAATAATAATAATCATATAAGTTACAACACAAAATAATACCAATAATAATGATAATGAGAATTAATAAAAATGAAAATAATAATAATAATGATAATAATAATAATATAAATAATAATAATAATAATAATAATAATAATAATAATAATAATAATAATAATAATAATAGAAAATGAAAAAGAAATAACAACAACAACCTCACGGAATCAGAGCCGTTAATGGCGTTGATGAAGCTGGTAAGCTTTTCTGTGTTCGCCTGCTGCATAACATGAATAATAATAATAATTTGATAGTTATTATTATTTATTAATAATAAAATAAAAAGTTGATTATTGTAAAATAAAAATAAAAATAAAAATAAAAAGTTAATAATAATTTGATAAAAATAAAATGAAAAATGATTATATTGAAAAGAATAATAATGATAACCATCACGAAAAAAAATATGATAAAAATAATAAAACTAGCAACATAAAAAAAGGAAAAAGAAAATAAGAATAAAATAAAAATAATTAAACAATAATAATAATAATAATAATAATAATAATAATAATAATAATAATAATAATAACAATAATAATAATAATAATAATAATAATAATAATATAAATAATTTATTTAAATAAAAATAATAATAATAATACCACCATGGAAAAATTATATTAAAAACCTTGAAACTCTACGGGGTTAAGGCCACTATAAAAAATGCGTATTTGTATTGTATTGTATTTTGAAAACAAAAAAAATAGCAACAATGAAAATGAAAAAAATTAAATAAAGAATAATAATGATTAAAAAAGATAATAATAATAATAATAATAATAATAGAAACAGAATCAAATACATAATAATAATAATAATAATAATAAAATAGTAATAATGAAAACAGAACCAAATAAAGAATAATAATAACAAAATAATGATAAAAACAGAACCAAATAAAGAATAATAAAAAAAAGAAAATAATAATAATAATAATAATAATAATAATAATAATAATAATAAAATAATAATAATAATAAATAACAATAATAGAAACAGAACCAACTTCTTCGCCGAAGTTTACCACATCCACGTTCACCTTTTCCTTCCTCAACCTCTTGCCGTACTTCACCAACTGGAAGGGGGTGGGTGGGTGGGATGGATGGTTGATGGGTGGGTGGGGTGGGTGGATGGGGTTGATGGGTGGGTGGGATGGATGGTTGATGGGTGGGTGGGGTGGATGGTTGGTGGGGTGAGGTGGATGGCTGGTGGGTGGGGTGGATGGGTGGATGAGGTGGGTGGGCGGATGGTTGGTGGATAGGTGGATGGGTGGATGGTTGGTGGATGGGTGGAAGGTTGGGTGGGTGGATTGGATGGTTGGGTGGGTTGGATGGTTGGGTGGGTTGGATGGTTGGTTGGGTGGGTTGGATGGTTGGTGGAATGGATGAGTGGTGGGGTGGGTGAAGTAGATGGGGTGAGAGGGCAGGTGGGGTGAGGTAGGGAATTGGTTAAGTGGGGTAGGATGGAGTGGATTGGGTGGGTGTTGGGAGAGATTGATTGGAAGGAATTGGACGAAGAATAAGTTGGGTAGGGTGGGGGGGATCGAAAGAAAATTTAAATGGGTTCTTCTAAATCTTATTTTTCTACCTAACTCATCCTCCACCTTCTCCTTACTCCTTCTTCCCTTCCTCCTAACTCCTCCTAGCTCTTCCTAACGTTTCCTAACTCTTCCTTACTCCTCCTATCTCCTCTTCCTCCCCCTCTTCACCTCCTTATCCACATCTGGGATGGGTGAAGCGACGAAAGCAATAATCCTCATCTTGTGGTTCTTGCCCTGTCTGTGTTTCAGAACCAACTGGGGGAGGGGAGGCTTAGGATGAAGTGGGAGGAGGAGGAGGAAGAAGACGAAGATGAAGAAAAAGTACATTCACATAAACTCAAAATCACACCAAGTTACACTAACTCCTACCCTCTCCTCCCTCCTTCCCCCCTCTCCCCCTTTCCCCCTCCTCCCCCCCCCCCCCACACACACACACATACACACTCACATACACACTCACATGTGCCACTTTGATACCACACAGAAAATTGATGTTTCCCTTGGGGGAGGCTTGGTGCAGCTTTGACAACACCCTAGCAACATCCGTTGTCAAGGTTACCAAAACCTCTGTCTCACTGGTTGTGTGTGTATGTGTGTGTGTGTGTGTGTGTGTGTGTGTGTGTGTGTGTGTGTGTGTGTGTGTGTGTGTGCGTTGCTATGGTAATGAAATGACTCACTCAGACAGGGTTATAAGACCCACATTGTTTTCAGGGTTCGATCTGAAATTGGCGAAAATGGGTAACAAATGGGTGAAAAAAATGGGTGAAAAAAATGGGTGGAGTTATCAAAAGCCACTAAAAAAACACCACCACCACTACCATAAGCACACAACAACAACACAATAAAAACCCCACCCCCATAACTAAACCCCAAACCACCTAGGCACCACCTGGCCCCCACCAAACCACCACCTGGCCCCCACCAAGCCACCACAACCACCACACCTGGTCTTGGACTGACACACCAGATTGACGGCATCTTGTTGTGCATGCAGACGTGAAGGCACAAAATCTCCATTACGCATGTATTCACTGTTGTCCACACTGGTTATTCAATTTAATATTAATTATAATTAAGTAATTAATTGAATATTAATTGTAATTAAGTAGTTAAGTGAGTATTGATTACAATTAATTAATTTAGTATAGATTAATGATTAATTTGTTTCTTATTAAAAACAATTACTATTTAGTATTTTTTAAACTATAAAATAATTTTCAATTATTAAATACGAGATTTATTTTCAAATTTTTCAGTCAAAGTGAATTGTAATTATTTAGGTTCAATCGGTAGTATTTGATTTGAAACTTCATCAAATGTTAGGACATATTTTTGTTTTCATTTTGTACGTTCGAGTAATAATTAGCCTATTATTAGCAGATTTTGGCTCCAAAGCTTGGAAATGAAAAAAATTTCTAGATGTTGTAACCTAAAAAATCAATAAAAAATCCTCGAGAAGTTTGTAAACAATTTTTGAGTAAAGTTTCGTATTTTTAGAAGAAAAGCGCTGAGTCACAGGAGAAAATTAAACTCACCACACAACAGTACTTTCCAAAACCATTTTTGAAATTTAAATACTTGAAAAAGGTTAAAAACTTTTTCTATTTTTTACAAAAAATTCTTTCGAAAAATATCGGCCTAAAAATTTGCATAGACCTCACAAAGCTGAGAAACTTTAAAAGTTAACTTAAAACAAAGCTTTTATGTTTTAATATTATGAAGAATTTTTTAAAAATTACTTTAATTTTAAAAATTATTCGAATTGAAAAATTGAAACTAAATAGCACTTTGAAAAAGTTTAATGTGGAACAAAGAGTTTTGAATAAGAAATTATACTTGTTATTGAGAACTGCATTTAATTAAAATTATTAATAATGATTTGAAAAACATGAGTTACTCATCGAAAGAAGCAAACATGTGAAAAGTTTCAAAAAGAATTTTATTTAATTTTTGAAAAAATATATTCAAAAAGAATATAAAACAAAAAAAATCTATTCAAA
>OX387261.1:5235355-5240355 GCA_947562095.1 Branchellion lobata | reverse complement strand
GTAAGCTGACTAAAGCCATGTTGCCATAGTCAATACGACTTAAAACTAAGGCCGATGCAAGTGTTTTCAAGGAGTCCATTGTCAAACATCCCTTGATGGATCTTATTTGACGCAGAGAGGTAAAACACATCTGTATTGTTTTTGATATCTGCGTTGACATCGTGAGATCTCTATCCATAGAGATTCCCAAGTTCCTTACAGATTTTGATGGAAAGATGTTGCTTTCTAATACACGGACAGAATAGCTCGGAATATTTTTCAGATTCCGACGAGAAGAGAACCAGATCACCTCAGTCTTCTCACTGTTGAGCTTGAGACAATTGGCTCCCATCCAAGATGCGATTTCATCCACACACTCAGACACTCTTATCTGCAACTCTTCTGTGCCTTCATTATTGCAGTGGCCATATATTTGAGTGTCATCGGCATATTGATGAAATCCCAGCTTGTATTTCAAAACTATTCTTTCAAGGTCTCCAGTGTATAGAGAAAACAACAATGGTCCAAGAACAGATCCTTGTGGGACACCCACTGAAGAGTCAACAAAATCCGATTTTGTCCCACTGCAGCGTACATTGAAGGATCTTTCACTCAAGTAATTTTTGAACCATTCCAGTGTGAGACCATCAAAACCATATGTGCTTTCTAGCCGTTTTAACAAAATACTGTGATCAACTAAGTCAAAGGCAGCTGACAAGTCTAACAGTATAAGGAGGGAGAGCTTACCATCATCGGCTGCACCAAGAATGTCTGAATACACTTTTGTGACAGCCGTTTCAGTGGAATGATGACGACGGTAAGCTGATTGGTGGGTAGGGAGAAGATTTGAGTTATTTAAATAGCTCATGACTCTGCTGAGAACAAGCCTTTCTGAAAGCTTGGACAAAACAGGCAGATTAGAGATGGGTCTGTAGGATGAAGCAACGTTGTGATCAAGACTAGGCTTTTTCAACAGTGGTGTAACCTGAGCCGATTTCCAAGACTTTGGGACAATTCCCTCAGAAAAAGACTGATTGACCATACTTTTTACAAAAGGTAAAATCATTCCTGAAATCTCTTTCAAAAGCCAAGTGGGTATTGGATCAGACGCACACTGTTTATTGGGAAGCCTCTGAATAGCCTTGAGAAGCTCATCCTCATCCACATCCTGGAGCCTACTGAGACCGCCTTCTTGTGCATAAGCTAAATAAATGGGGTTTTCTCTGGCTTGGATTGAGTTCCTCGCTGACTCAACTTTCTTCAACAGAAAAGATTGGAATTCAACAGGCTGAATTCCGTCAACAGAAGATCTCTTTCCTCGACCAGAGACACTATTAATGTGGCTCCAAATGTTAGCCGTTTTGTTTTTTGGATCACTGAGTTTATTATTCCAGTAATCTCTACGCTTGTGTCTACACAGTCTTTTGTAGAGTTTCTTCTGACCCAGCCATGCAGCAAAATCATTCTCACTCTTGGTCCTCATGTAGATCCTTTCTAAACTCCTTTTCAGACATTTCGAAGTACGACACTCCCGATCAAACCATGGATCAGAAGGTCTTTCATGTATTCTTACAGTCTTAAAAGGAATCATCTTGTCAAGGATCCCTGACAGAATGGAATTATAAAGGTCAGAAGCTGAGTCCACATCAAGACTTGTGGCAGCTGAAAGCGGAGACAGCTTTATTTCTGAAATAAACTTTTCAATGTCCAAAAATTTCCAACGTCTAATTTGGAGCTGTCGATAGATGGGAGGTGGTTTGAGCATCTCACAACTGCACAAAAGCAGCTTGTGATCAGAAATGCCACTATCAATATAGTTGATGTTGACACTCTTTCTGGATGCTATCACATCAAGCCATCCTCCTTGGTTATGGGTGGGTTGGTTTGTGGACGAATCAAAACCATGGGACCTTAAAATGTTGAGAAATGTTTGTGCATCTGTGTTGTCAGACTGCTCCAAGTGAAAATTGAAATCACCCAAAATCAAAACCTCTTCATTGTATGTGGCCAGAATACCCAAGGTGTTTTCAAATTCCTTGTAAAACAATGAAGAAGCAGCACCTGTGCGATAAACAACCAATCCGATGACTGACTTGGAGCTTGAGCTTATTCTCACACACAGATGTTCAAAACTGGCAGTTGAAGTTAACTTTAACAGCATTCCTCGGAACATGGAGTTGAAAGCCACTGCCACTCCTCCATGGTTGGTGAGCAGGGTGTTCACTGACTCGGGAAGTCTTGGCCTTGCTTTCTCGAAGACCACAAGACCCCGGCTCCGCAGCTTACTTATGCTGATTGACTCCGGATCATGCCATGTTTCTGCCATAAACATCACATCCATTTTATAGTCCTGAATTAATTCTACCACATCTTCCACTTTATTATTCAGTGATCTCACGTTCTGAAACCCAATTAAAACTGGAGATCCAGTCTTCTGAGCCTGGTGGCGTCCTGAGACAAGTGGAATCAGTTCATGGTGGTCTTTATTGTGTCTGGCGCACCTTTCCTTGACCTTCCTACCTGCTCTTTTTCCTCGGTAGTGCCACTTCTTCTGATTTCTGCCGATTCCAAGACGATTTATCGCTAATCGGGTTTCCAGAGGCAAGATCACATTGGGATTATTGTAAAAAAATAAATCTACCATTCAATTAATTAAAAAACCTGTAAATAAAGAAATGCTACTAACCTTGGTGTAGCAAAAAAATTTATCCGATAAACAAATTTTTAAAAATAAACTTACGCTTACACCGTCTCGAATAAAGACGATCTAAAGCGACCATTTTTGATGGAAAAAAAATAGGAAAAACTTGAATAAAGTTGAAACTAATAATTGAATACAAAATAAAACATTTATTTTTAAAGCTATTCAGGTTAAAACAACTGATTTAACAAGCTAGATTTAAAAGGCCGCCTTGCAAATGGCGCCTAACTAATAACATTATAATAACTAATAATAATAAAAGCTGCGAGGATTAAAAAAAAACTGAAATGCTAATGAAAACTATAATATAATTAATATAAAAAATTGAGATAAGAATAATAATGATATTTATTATCGCCAAAACAATAATTATAAAAATTTATAAAAAAAAGTTATAAAAAGTTATAAAAAGAATAATTAATAATATTGATTGAATAATTAATTTAATAATTAACAATGAGAATATGATAATAATAATTAACCATATTAAGTAATTAATCAATTAATTAAATAATTTATTTATTTATTTATTTATTTATTAATCACTTAGTTAATTAATTAATTAATTAATTAATTAATTTATTTATTTAATAACTAACAATGATGGAAGATGAGAAGAAGAATGATTATTCAGATTGAGACCTGAGATTTGTTTTTCGGGCAGAGGCGGAACAGAGGCGACCGGAAGAAGCTCCACCAAACGACCCATCAGCCAATCAAAATGCTTGTAGCGTCTGCTCACCTGGATGTTGCTGAACTGTGGGGGGTGGAGGGGAGGGTGAAGAGTGGGGGGTGGAAGAGGAAGGGGAGGATGAGGAGTGGAAGGTGGAAGAGGGGGGGGAAGGGGGGGGGGTAGAGGAAAGAGAGGAAGAAGAAAAGATGGTGAAGGTGGAGGTTGTGTGAATGTAGAGAGAGGATTTGAGTAAATATGGGGTGAAGAGGTGGTTGGGTGAATTTGAATGGGTGTGGGAGTGGGGAGGTGGTTGGGTGGGGAGGTGGTTGGGTGATGGTAGAAGTGAAGAGGAACTTAAGGTGAAATTGATGAATTTTAACAAAATACGGTGGAACAAATTGTCGGTTTGAGCTGGGTGAATTTAAGTTAATGGGGATGTGGATGGGTGAATTTGAGTGAATGGGGATGTGAATGGGTGAATTTGAGTGAATGGGGATGTGGATGGGTGAATTTGAGTGAATGGGGATGTGGATGGGTGAATTTGAGTGAATGGGGGTGTGGATGGGTGAATTTGAGTGAATGGGGATGTGGATGGGTGAATTTGAGTGAATGGGGGTGTGGATGGGTGAATTTGAGTGGATGGGAATGTGGATGGGTGAATTTGAGTGAATGGAGATGTGGATGGGTGAATTTGAGTGAATGGGGATGTGGATGGGTGAATTTGAGTGAATGGGGATGTGGATGGGTGAATTTGAGTGAATGGGAATGTGGATGGGTGAATTTGAGTGAATGGGGATGTGGATGGGTGAATTTGAGTGAATGGGGATGTGGATGGGTGAATTTGAGTGAATGGGGGTGTGGATGGGTGAATTTGAGTGAATGAGAATACAGTTGGTGACGTTGTGAGTTGAAGGTGGACAAGAAAGATAAAACACCAATTCGTTCGAAAGTCTAACTTCTCCAATCCCCCCCCTTCCCTTCCCTTCCCCCCCCCACCAAATCCTTCCCCCCCACCACCAAAACCCTAACCTCTCCTCCTTCTTCCACCCACCACCAAAACCCTAAACTTCTCCCCTTTCCCCATTCCCTTCCCCTCCTTCCCCCCCCCACCAAGACTCTCAACCTTTCTCCCCCTCCCATTCCTATTTTGTATTCCTTCACCACCATCAAAACTCCACCCAACTCACCCCCCCCCCCACTAAACCCAAAAACACCCCCAAACACCCCTCATTTCACCCCCAAACACCAAGAAAACTCCCAAACACCCCTCATTTCACCCACCGATGGGGTGATTTGGTAGGCAATGAATGATTTGATGCCTCGAAATTTGCTCTCCTTCTTGGGGGAAGCCACTGTGACTTTGTAGGGCTGGAGGAGGAGGAGGAGAAGGAGGAGGAGAAGGAGGAGGAGGAGGAGGAGGAGGAGAAGGAGGAGGAGAAGGAGGAGGAGGAGGAAGAGGAGGAGGAGGAGGAGGAGAAGGAGGAGGAGGAGAAGGAGGAGGTGGAGAAAGAGGAAGAAGGGAAGAAGAAAAAAAGGAGGAGGAAGACCGGAATAAAAGCAATTATAAAAAGATAATAAGATTTTTTTTTTAAATTATTATTATAAATTATTTTTATTATTTTTATTATTTCATATTGATCAAGATGG
>OX387261.1:5227855-5230355 GCA_947562095.1 Branchellion lobata | reverse complement strand
AAGACATAAAGTTGAGATATTTTAAAAGATTGTCAAAAATAATGAAAAAGTGTTAAAATATAAATAAAAATAGTTTTTCAGAAGCTTACCTTCGTCATTTCGTTGGAATTCCAAAATTGACTATAGCACCAATGTGACTATGTATAAACACTTGTAAAAGTGATAAAAATTTAATAAGAAACTTCCTTGTAGAAATAGAAATTGAAAAAGTTAATAACTTTATTTTTAAGTTTCAAATAATTTTAATAGATTTTATTTTCCATCATTAAAACATCAAAATTTTGATTTTTAAAACGGATTGTGAAATCTTTATTCAACTTAAGAATAAACGATGTATTGAAGTGGCTTAGTCACCTAGTACCAGCCAGCGATTGAGAGGTATTTTTTCAGTGCTTACGTAAAGCGCTATACAAATCTAAGTTTTTAAATTATAAAATTGAAGCAATGAAGCTACTCAAGCGCTCTTGAAAAGTGTGGATTAGCGTTATACAAACGCTTTGATTAGATAAGAATTATGCTATTTGAAAAACTAGGTTAATAGATAAAAAGAAAGAGAAAAATGATGAAAAAAAAGAAGAAAAAGACCAAATTGAAAGATGAATAAAAAAAACAGAACTTTTACTTCAATTAAACTTCAAATTTTTTTAAAATTTTTTAATAATTAAAAGCATTTGAACTTTTATTCAGTGAAAATTTTATCATTATTCAGTTTCTAACTCCCAATTCCCCCTAAATCTTCCTAACTCCTTCCAACTCCTCCTAACTCCTCCTTACTTCTCCTAACTCCTTCCAACTCCTCCTAACTCCTCCTTACTCCTAACTCCTCCTAACTCCTCTTTACTCCTCCTTACTCCTCCCAACTCTTCCTAACTCTTCCTAACTCCACCTTATTCCTCCTAACTCCTCCTAGCTCCTCCTAACTCCTTCTCAACTCCTCCTTACTCCTCCAAACTCCTCCTAACTCCTTCTAACTCCTCCTTACTCCTCCAAACTCCTCCTCTTCACTGCACAGTTTGAGGCACAGTTCGATGCCATTTCACATCTCCTCTCGTCTTCTCGAACTTTCTATTGCCTGCAACAACAATAAAAATAGAATTATTATTATTTTCATTATTATTATTATTATTATTATTATTATTATTATTATTATTATTATTATTATTATTATTATTATTATTATTGTAATTCTATCCCGATCACATTGATAATAATAAAAATAATACGAATAATAATGATAATAAAAGAAAAATAAAAATAATAATGAAAATAATAATAATAATAATAATAATAATAATAATAATTATTATTATTATTATCCTCATCATCACCAGGTAGGACGCTGTTAGTGTGCATTAAAAGTTTGTCCTCCAGCTCCTCCAAGGCACTTGAAAAAGAAAAAAATGAAATAATAATAATAATAATAATAATAATAATAATAATGAAATAATAATATAAATAATAATAATAATAATAATGAAAATAATAATAATTATTATTATTATTATGAGAATAATTGAAAAATACAAACACGAATATTATTATAGTGGCATTAACCCCGTAGAGTTTCAAGGCCACAATAAAAAGAGAAAAAGAATAAGTTATTATTATTATTTTGATATTATTATAATTATTATAAAAATTATTATTTTTATTTATTTATTAATTTTCATTATGGGTACCTCATCGTTATGACAAGAGTCTCATGTTTCAACATACTGTACACATTGAGTCCTGTGATGGAAGGGGGGGGGTGAGGAATAAAAATAGAAACAATTATAATAAAAATTATTATTATTATTATTATTGTTATTATTATTTTTGTTGTCATGCTTTTCACTATAACATTGATGAATCTAAAAATAACAGAGACAATAACGAGAACAATAATAGTCATTATTATAAAAATAAGTATTATTATTATTATGTTTATTATTATTATTATTAAAATTATTATTATTATTATTATTATTAATATAATAAAAATAAAAATAATTATTATTATTATGCTCCTCACCATACAAAGGCATGAGGTTGTACTGCTCGATGTGGTGACAAGCCATGCTGATGTTGTGAGGCATGGTGTCGGTGCTGTTGTTGTTATTATTGATATTATTATTATTATTATTACTATTATTATTATTATTATTATTATTATTATTATTATTATTATTATTATTATTATTATTGATAATATTAGTGTAAAACAATATATTTCATAAATATATAAAAGAAAATGAAAATCATCATTGGTGATAACTTAATTTTTATTATTTAATTTTGAAATATTATTATTATTACTGTGATTTTTTCTAAATTATTATTTATTATTATTGTTATTATTATTATTATTATTATTATTATTATTATTATTATTATTATTATTATTATTATTATTATTAATATTATTAATATTATTATTATTATTCACTTGTCGACGAAGAGAACCGAAAGGCCCCATCCTCTCTCCTCCACTATTGACTCCAAGTCCTGAAAATATAAA
>OX387261.1:5215355-5222855 GCA_947562095.1 Branchellion lobata | reverse complement strand
CAAATAAATAACAACAGAAACGAAATAACAACAACAAAGAATCAGAAAAAAACAACTTGAACAATCCTTGCTCATAATAACAAAAACAAAAGCATTCACTGCAAAATATAAAAAAAACAACAACAATAAAAATAATAACAACAACAACAACAAAAACAGCAACATTAATAATAACAATAACAACAAAAACAGCAACAAAACACCGACAACAACAACAACGACAACAACAACAACAGCAACAAAACAACAACAAACATAAAAACCAAACAATTTTAATAAATAGTTTTTAAATTATTAATTAAATGATTTGGTATCTATCCATTAATAATTAATTAACAAACAAACAAACAAAATAACAAATAAACAAACAAATAAACAAACAAATAAACAAACAAACAAACAAAATAACAAATAAACAAACAAATAAACAAACAAATAAACAAACAAATAAACAAACAAATAAACAAACAAACAAACTAACTAACTAACAAATAAACAAACAAACAAACAAACAAATAAACAAACAAACAAATTAATGAATTAATTGGTTAATTAAATGATTGATTGATTATTACATTAATGGTTGGTTAGTTATGATAATAGTTTTTGAACCCTTCCTTCTTGCCAACGTAACCGTCGTAAAAGTAAGTCTCCCTTGGCAACATATTGCCATCATTAATATCATTATCATTATTATTATTATTATTGTTATTATTACTATTATTGTTATTGTCATTATCACTCCTATTATGGTTATGATTATGATTATGATTATTTAAATCATTATTATTATTATGATGATGATGATGATTATTATTATTTTTATTATTATTATCGTTATTAGTATTGTTATTAGTGTTATTATTGATTATACTGTATGGCTTTTCAAGTTTATTTATGTCGTTGGCATAATTAAAGTTAAAATTATTATTTATATTATTATTATCAATATTATTTTTATTATTATTATTCTTATTATTTTTATTCTCATTCTTATTACCCTCATTATAATTATAATTATAATTATAATTATAATTATTATTTTTAGTAGTATTGCTCTTTATTACACCGTTCGCGGAAGTGGTGATAATGTGGCGGTGGTGGTGGTTATTTTTATCATTAATATTCATATTATTATTGATATTATTTTCATTCTTATCGCTATAAAAAAAATCATTATCAATATTTGAATCTTTATAAAAATTATTATTATTATTATTATTATTATTATTATTATTATTATTATTATTATTATTATTATTATTATTATTATTATTATTAATATTATTATTATTAATCATTTTATTGTCAAAATTAATATCTGCATTATTGATAATCGGTTTGTTCAAAATACTATTATTACTATTAGTTTCAATAGTATTATTATTATTATTAGTATTATTATTATTATTATTATTATTATAATTATTATTATTATTGTTATTGTTAATATTATTTCTATTATTACCATTATTTTTATTATTTATTTTAATCTCTTTGTTATAATTAAGGTTGTTGTTGGTGGTCTCGTTATTGTTAGTGTTGTAATTATTGTTGTTAATATCACCATTAGTATAATCAATCTTATTATTATCATTATTATTATTAGTTTCATTATCAATTTTATTATTATTCTTGTTATTAATGTTATTATTATTTTTGTTGTTTTGCAGGACGCTAAGATTTATGACTGCAATGTGGTTTTGAGGCTCCGAAAGATCTATCACAACCTTGTGTTGAGTATTGTTATTATTATTATTACTATTATCATTTTTATTTTTATTTTTATCACTATTATTTATTTTATTATTTTCGTTATTAATTGTTTTTATATTATTGTTATCGTTTATGTTATTATTATTATTATCGATATTATTAAACCTGTTCAGACTGTTGTTGTTGTTGTTGTTGTTGTTGTTGTTGTTGTTGTTGTTGTTGTTGTTGTTGTTATTCAATAAATTTGGAATAGGAGGAGCTGGTCTTTTGGATTTTATTTTTAGTTTTTTTGATTCCGTTGAATCTATTTCCGCTCCCCGTGAGCTACTTCCGGCGCTCGAACTATCTAGGGTCTTTGATGAAAAAACGTCTTCCAATGAAAATTGCGCAGGCGGTGGTATTCCACCCATTTCCGGTGGTTGCTGATTTCCTATTGGTCCGTCATCTTCTTCCGCTTTCGGTGAGGAAACGGAAATGGTGTTGACGCGTGGATGAACGTACAGAGCGTTTGAGAAAGAGACAATGGGACTGCGGTGTGGTTAGTTAGTTGTTGTTTGTTGTGATTGGTTGGTTTTTGTGATTGGTTAGTTGTTGTTTGTTGTGATTGGTTGGTTTTTGTGATTGGTTGTTTGTTGTGATAGGTTGGTTGTTGTGATTGGTTGGTTGTTGTTTGTTGTGATTGGTTGGTTTTTGTGATTGGTTGTTTGTTGTGATAGGTTGGTTGTTGTGATTGGTTGGTTGTTGTTTGTTGTGATTGGTTAGTTGTTGTTTGTTGTGATTGGTTGGTTGTTGTGATTGGTTGGTTGTTGTGATTGGTTGGTTGTTGGTTGTTGTTTAAAATTTTGTATAAAAAAATTATTTGAAAAAACTCTGAGAACAAAAAACTTTTCCAAACAGAAAAAAAATCTAAAAAAACATTAAAAAAAAACCTATTTACAAAATAAATTTATAAAAATATAATTTACAAAAAAAATCACAAAAAAACAATTTATTTAAAAAAAATTTTTTTATGACAAAATTTTTAACAAAAAAAAATTCAACAGAGAAAAAACTCACTCAACGACCGCCATTTTGTTCGGCTCCTCTTTCCTCCACAACTGACAACATCTTTGTCTCCTGAAGTGTGAAAAAAAAAGAAAAAAAAATTAATTTGGAAAAAAAAATTTATTCGGAAAGATAAATATTTAAATAATAAAAACAATTTAAATAAATTAATATTTAAATAAAAATAAAAAAACAATTTAAATGAATAAGTATTTAAATTCAAAAAAACCTAATTTGAAGAAATTAAGATTTAAATTTAAAAAAACAATTTAAATAAATAAATATTTGAAAAAAAAACTTAATTTGAGTGACTGAACATTTGAAAAAAAATTTAAATAAATAAATACTATAAAAAATTTAAAAAAAACGAAAAAAACTAGAAAAAACTGGAAAAAAAGAAAAAAACTAGAAAAGAAAGAAAAAAACTGAAAATTAACAAACGTTCAAACTAAAAATATATTTTGATTTTTTTTTAAATCAAACAACAGACGGAAAAATAAACGAGGAAATAACATAATAAAAGTCATAAAAAACAAACAAAAAAACTAAGATACAAAAAACAAACAAAAAAACTAAGATACAAAAAACAAACAACAAAACAGAACAAAAAATTATATTGCAATAAAACAACAAAAAACAAGTTCATACTACAAAAAACAAAACAACAACAATTACAAAAAACAGTATGCAACAAACAAACAAACAAAAAAACAAACAACAAATAAAAACAACAAAACCAACAAACAAACAACAAACAAACAAACAAACAAACAAACAAACAAACAAACAAACAAACATACAACAAAAAAAACTTTATACAACAATCAACTCACCAATAGCAACACAGCAACAGAACCAACAACAGAGCTGCTAGGCAAACAGCCAACCCCACCCCTAACCCCACCTTATCCACCCCTTTCCTCCTATCCCCCAATTCCCCCATCCCCCCACCATCACCCTCAGAAAGGGCGTTAGTAGTTGTATCGTCTTTGTTGTTGTTTTCGTTTTGTATAATGGGGGTGATAGGAATTATTACTTTTTTCGTACTGGTTATTGTTGTTGTGGTTTTTGTAGTAGTTGTTGTTGTAGTTGTAGTTTTAGTTGTAGGAGGAAGTGAAGGAGAAGGAGGCAGAGGAAAAAGAGGAAAGGTAGTAGTAGTAGTAGTAGTAGTAGTAGTATTAATATTAGTAGTAGTAGTAGTAGTAGTAGTAGTAGTAGTAGTAGTAGTGGTAGTAGTAGAAGTAGTAGTAGTAGTAGTAGAAGTAGTAGTAGAAGTAGTAGTAGAAGTAGTAGTAGTAGTAGTAGTAGTAGTAGTAGTAGTAGTAGTAGTAGTAGTAGTAGTAGTAGTAGTACTGGTGGTAGTGGTGGTAGTGGTGGTAGTAGTGGTAGTGGTAGTGGTGGTTGTTCTAACTGAAATATCTGAAAATAAATAAATAAATAATTATAAACGTGAATAAAATTATGAAAAAAGAATTTTTTAAATTATAAAATAATAATAACATCAACAAATAAAATAAAACAATGAACAGAGGAACAAAAACAAAATACAAATACAAAGTTTGTTCAGACAACAAAATAATCAACAAACAAACAAAACCGAACAAACAAAAAAAGAAACAAACAAACAAAAAAACTAAGAACGAAAAAACAAAATCAAACAAAAAAACAAAAAGAAAAAAAAGCAAATTAAACAACAGACAAACAACAAGGAACAAACAAACAAACAACAAACAAACAAAAAAACAAACAAGATATAACAAACAACAAACAAAAAAAACAACAAACAAACAAACAACAAAAAAACAAACAACAAACTAACAAACAAACAAACAAAGAACCTTGTTCAGACAAAAGAACGTTGATTTCGCACAAGGCCAGTACATCCTTCCTCCTGTCATCCCCTTCTTGAACAAACAACAGATACCTTCCTTCCATCACTCTGGAGATTTTGGCGGGAAGTTGGGGGAGTTTGGGGGGGCTTGGAGAAGGTTGGGGGAGTTTGGGGGAGTTTGGAAGGGTTTGGGAGGGTTTGGGAGGGTTTGAAGGGGTTTGGAGGGGTTTGGGGGGGTTTGGGGGAGTTTGGGAGAGTTTGGAGGGGTTTGAGAGGGTTTGGAGGGGTTTGGAGGAGTGTGGGGGGGTTTGGGGGAGTTTGGGAGGATTTGGAGGGGTTTGAGAGGGTATGGAGGGGTTTAGAGGGGTTTGGGGGGGTTTGGGGGAGTTTGGGAGGGTTTGGAGGGGTTTGAAAGGGATTGGAGGGGTTTAGAAAGGTTTGGGGGGGTTTGGGGAAGTTTGGGGGATGTTGGGAGGTTTTGGAAAAATTTCGGAGAAAGGTTGGCGAAGTTTGGGGATTTTGGAGAGATAAAAATAGTTTTAGAGGGTTTTTTGGGGAAGATTTTGAGGTGGTTTTTGGAGGTTTTTGAAAACTTCAAATGATGTTTTCAACAACACCAACAACAAAAATAACACCGCTACTACAAGAAAAACAACAACAACAACAACACGACTACAACATCAACAACACTGAAACCACTACTACAACTCAAACAAAACCACCACTACAAAAGCAACATCAACACCAAAGCCACCACCATAAATCAAACAACACCTCCACAACAACAACCTAAACACTACCACAACAGCAACAACAGCACCACTATAACAACAATAACAACAACACAACACCAACAACCCAACAACAACACTACAACAACAACAACAAAACCACAACTACAAAAACATAAAAATCACAACAAACACACCAACAACACAACAACAACAACACAACAACAACAACAAGGAAAACACCAGCACAACAACAACAACAAGGAAAAAAACAATACCGACACAACACCAACAACACAACAACCACAACACAACAACAACAGCACAACAACAACAAGAAGGAAAACAACAATACCGACACAACAACAACAACAACACCAACACAACAACTACCTCCCACAAGGTAAGTACAACATAGTTCCCCAAGGAGGGTCGACTCTGCTGTTTTGGTACCAGTGACAAAGACTATTAATTTTATTTTTATTATTATTATTATTATTATTATTATTATTATTATTATTATTATTATTATTATTATTATTATTATTATTATTATTATTATTATTATTATTATTATTATTATTATTATTATTATTATTATTATTATTATTCTCCAGGAGAAGAGATTGATTGGTGGAAGGGCTGTTGGAGATGAAGACTTTGAAATTTCGCATGTAATTGTAGGCGGAGAATTCTGTTGAGAAATAGTAGTAGTAGTAGTAGTAGTAGTAGTAGTAGTAGTAGTAGTAGTAGTAGTAGTAGTAGTAGTAGTAGTAGTAGTAGTAGTAGTAGTAGTAGTAGTAGTAGTAGTAGTAGTAGTAGTAGTAGTAGTAGTAGTAGTAGTAGTAGTAGTAGTAGTAGTAGTAGTAGTAGTAGTAGTAGTAGTAGTAGTAGTAGTAGTAGTAGTAGTAGTAGTAGTAGTAGTAGTAGTAGTAGTAGTAGTAGTAGTAGTAGTAGTAGTAGTAGTAGTAGTAGTAGTAGTAGTAGTAGTAGTAGTAGTAGTAGTAGTAGTAGTAGTAGTAGTAGTAGTAGTAGTAGTAGTAGTAGTAGTAGTAGTAGTAGTAGTAGTAGTAGTAGTAGTAGTAGTAGTAGTAGTAGTAGTAGTAGTAGTAGTAGTAGTAGTAGTAGTAGTAGTAGTAGTAGTAGTAGTAGTAGTAGTAGTAGTAGTAGTAGTAGTAGTAGTAGTAGTAGTAGTAGTAGTAGTAGTAGTAGTAGTAGTAGTAGTAGTAGTAGTAGTAGTAGTAGTAGTAGTAGTAGTAGTAGTAGTAGTAGTAGTAGTAGTAGTAGTAGTAGTAGTAGTAGTAGTAGTAGTAGTAGTAGTAGTAGTAGTAGTAGTAGTAGTAGTAGTAGTAGTAGTAGTAGTAGTAGTAGTAGTAGTAGTAGTAGTAGTAGTAGTAGTAGTAGTAGTAGTAGTAGTAGTAGTAGTAGTAGTAGTAGTAGTAGTAGTAGTAGTAGTAGTAGTAGTAGTAGTAGTAGTAGTAGTAGTAGTAGTAGTAGTAGTAGTAGTAGTAGTAGTAGTAGTAGTAGTAGTAGTAGTAGTAGTAGTAGTAGTAGTAGTAGTAGTAGTAGTAGTAGTAGTAGTAGTAGTAGTAGTAGTAGTAGTAGTAGTAGTAGTAGTAGTAGTAGTAGTAGTAGTAGTAGTAGTAGTAGTAGTAGTAGTAGTAGTAGTAGTAGTAGTAGTAGTAGTAGTAGTAGTAGTAGTAGTAGTAGTAGTAGTAGTAGTAGTAGTAGTAGTAGTAGTAGTAGTAGTAGTAGTAGTAGTAGTAGTAGTAGTAGTAGTAGTAGTAGTAGTAGTAGTAGTAGTAGTAGTAGTAGTAGTAGTAGTAGTAGTAGTAGTAGTAGTAGTAGTAGTAGTAGTAGTAGTAGTAGTAGTAGTAGTAGTAGTAGTAGTAGTAGTAGTAGTAGTAGTAGTAGTAGTAGTAGTAGTAGTAGTAGTAGTAGTAGTAGTAGTAGTAGTAGTAGTAGTAGTAGTAGTAGTAGTAGTAGTAGTAGTAGTAGTAGTAGTAGTAGTAGTAGTAGTAGTAGTAGTAGTAGTAGTAGTAGTAGTAGTAGTAGTAGTAGTAGTAGTAGTAGTAGTAGTAGTAGTAGTAGTAGTAGTAGTAGTAGTAGTAGTAGTAGTAGTAGTAGTAGTAGTAGTAGTAGTAGTAGTAGTAGTAGTAGTAGTAGTAGTAGTAGTAG
>OX387261.1:5207491-5209991 GCA_947562095.1 Branchellion lobata | reverse complement strand
CTCTTCTTCATCTTCTTCTTCATCCTCCTCTTCATTATCTTTCTCATCCTCTTCTTCATCCTCCTCCTCATTCTCTTTTTCATCTTCATCTTCATCCTCCTTCTCATTATCTTTCTCATCTTCTTCTTCATCTTCCTCAAGATTTTTCTCATCTTCTTCTTCTTCATCCTCCTCATTATCTTTCTCATCTTCTTCTTCATCCTCCTCCTCATTCTTTTTTTCATCTTCTTCTTCATCCTCCTCCTCATTCTCTTTCTCATCTTCTTCTTCATCTTCCTCAATATTTTTCTCATCTTCTTCTTCTTCATCTTTCTCATTCTCTTTCTCATCTTCTTCTTCATCCTCCTCTTCATTATCTTTCTCATCTTCTTCTTCATCCTCCTCCTCATTCTCTTTTTCATCTTCTTCTTCATCCTCCTCTTCATTATCTTTCTCATCTTCTTCTTCATCCTCCTCCTCATTCTCTTTCTCATCTTTTTCTTCATCCTCCTCCTCATTCTCTTTCTCATCTTCTTCTTCTTCTTCCTCTTTTTCATTTATTTATATTTTTTCATTCCTTCCTTCCCCTCTTTTCATATTTTTTTTTCTTCCTTCTCCTCTTCCTACTTTGTTTACTCTAATCATCTTCTTCAATTACAATACAATACAATACAATACAATACAATACAATACAATACAATACAAAACAATACAATACAATACCATAAAATACAATACAGTACAATACAATACAAAACAATACAATACAGTACAAAACAATACAATACAATACCATAAAATACAATACAGTACAATACAATACAATACAATACAATACAGTACAATACAATACAATACAATACAATACCATAAAATACAATGCAGTACAATACAATACAATACAATACAGTACAGTACAATACAATGCAATACAATACAATACAATACAATACAAAACAATACAATACAAAACAAAACAATACAAAACAAAACAATACAAAACAATACAATACAATAAAATAAAATAAAAAACAATACAATACAATACCATAAAATACAATACACTACAAAACAATACAATACAATAAAATACAATACATTACAATACAACACAATACAATACAAAACAATACAAGCACGAATATTGTTATAGTGCCATTAACCCCGTAGAGCTTCGAGGCCACACAATTTTTCGCTCCTTTTCCTCCCCTCCCCCATTTTTTTCATCATCTTCATCCTCTTCTTTATTTTCTCTTTTTTTTACTTTTCTCTCGTTCTTGTTATATTTCTTGTTTACTTTCTACGTCATCCTTACCCTTATCAGCCCCTTCTTACTCCTCCTAACACCTCCTAACTCTTCCTTACTCCTCCTAACTCGTCCTTATCACCGATAATTTTTATGATTATTATCAAAAATGATATAATCATCGTTTCGAAATTATAATTTAAGTGTAACTAACATCCGCATTTTCATTTTCTATTATTATTATTATATTATTAGTATTATTTTTATTATTTTAAATTACTCTTATTATTATTATTATTATTATTATCTGTTATTCTCATTGTTATTTTTGTATTATTAGTACTATTATTATTATTTTAAATTACTCTTATTATTATTATTTTTTTTATTATTACCTGTTATTCTCATTATTATTATTACCTGTTATTCTCATCATTATTATTATCTGTTATTCTCATTATTATTATTGTATTATTAGTATTATTATTGTCTTTTATGCTTATATTATGTTATTAGTATTGTTATTGTTTAGTATTATTATATGATACATTATTATTATTTTTCTTATTATAAGATTAATAATATGGTTTTTATTATTGTTAAAATTATTATATTATTAACTTTAATTTTTCTATTTTAACTTTTATTATTATTATTATTTTTTCTATTATTTCTATTATTTTATTTTTTATTTTAACTATTATTTTTTCTATTATTAGAGTTGTTAATATATACATTTTTTGACAAAGATTCTCTTATTACTATAAGCTTATTATTATTTCTATTATTAGTAGTGATACTATATATTAAGCTTATTATTATTTCTATTATTAGTAGTGATACTATATATTAAGCTTATTATTATTTCTATTATTGGTGGTGATACTATATATTAAGCTTATTATTATTTCTATTATTAGTATTGATACTATATATTAAGATTATTATTATTTCTATTATTAGTAGTGATACTATATATTAAGCTTATTATTATTTCTATTATTAGTAGTGATACTATATATTAAGCTTATTATTATTTCTATTATTGGTAGTGATACTATATATTAAGCTTATTATTATTTCTATTATTAGTATTGATACTATATATTAAGATTATTATTATTTCTATTATTAGTAGTGATACTCGATATTAAGCTTAGTACTATTATCATTAGAATGAATATTATATAAATTTTTATAATAATAATAATAATAATAATAATTATTATTATTATTATTAGAATTATTATTAATATTATTATCATTAGAATTAAT
>OX387261.1:5192491-5194991 GCA_947562095.1 Branchellion lobata | reverse complement strand
CTAAACAAAACTGCCATCAAGAAAGCAGATATAGAAATTATTGACCATTTCACGAAAATATCGTACCACTTTTAATAGATGTCATCAAATTAACAATCATGACAAAATATTCAAAAAAAATGATTTTTTTTTTCACTTTTTTTAAACAGTATATTAGACGCTTTGGATGAAAAAAGAAAAAAAGTAAATTTTAGATAAATTTACTTTTCTTGATTGAAAATGGAGGAAGGATTTTAATTTTTTCATATACTCTTGTTTAATCAGAACTTCTATTGAGAGAGTTTTAGAAATATGCAAAAACGTTGAAACAATTTTTGTTTCAAAAATAAACTTTAAAACGTCTTCTAATAAAAAATAGTTGTTTTTCAAAGTTTTTTTAATTTTTCAAATCTCACTCTACTCTTCTATCTGAACTCTTTTGAAGTTTTTTGAAAATATTTGACATCATACTCATACCAAATTAATAATAATTTTAAAGTTTTTTCTCATTTTTTCCAACCCTTTTTCATCAATTCACCAAACTTTCGTAACTTCACATTTTCTGTCAACTCCACCACTTAAACTTCCACACTCAAAACTTTTTAAACTTTTTCACTCCATTTTTTTACCTTCTCAAACCACTCCCATTGAACACCAATCTCCAAAACAAACTCATCAAAAGGCCACAAAAAAAAAAGTTGACCCATTCACAACCTATTCCAACCCTCATTTTTAACCTACTCAAACCTCATTCCTAACCTATCTCTACCCCATCCAAAGACCTCGTTTTCACACCATCTAAACCCCATTTTCACTCCATCTAAACCTCTCATTTTCACCCAATCCCAAACCCCCCACTCCCCCCAAAATGAAATTTCCCCCATTAACATCCGTGGAGGCACTACCACCTGTTCCTTCTTGTGAAGAAGATTTGGAAGAGAAAAGTCCAGAAAAAAGGTTCAACTAAAAATAATTGTTATTATTTTTTTTTTAATGCTTTGAAAACTTAGCGCTATATCAAATGATTCATTCATTTTATATTATAATTATTTTTATCACTAATTTCGTCGTTACTGTTTGTTTTTCCTATTCATTCAACAATTTACTCATTTCTTCATATTTCTATCCCTTTTTCCACCCATCCATCCATCCATTTATCCATTTATCCATCTATCAAACCATCCATCTATCTATCTATCTATTCATTCATCCAACCATCTATCTATCCATCCACCCATCCATCTATCCATCCACCTATCCATCTATCCATCCATCTATCCATCTAGCCAACTATCCATCCATCTATCCAACCAACTATCTAACCATCCACCATCCATCCACCATCCATCCATCCATACATTCATCCATCTATTCATCCATTCACCCAGGCTTGAAGAAGTCATAGGAGAAATGCTATCTTCTGTACAATTGCAAGGTTATTATTATTATTCACTTTATTTATTTATTTTTTTTCATTTTTATTATTGTTGTTTGTATCATATTATTCTTTAAGCACAATTTGATAATACAATACAATACAAAACAATAATAACAAAAACAATTTCACAGAAATATTGGAAAAAGATGAAGACGAGAAGGTCGGACAGTAAAACCAGCTTTTTCTTCATTTTTAGTTTTTTTTAATTTTCAAAAAAAATTTTTTTTTATAATTTCAACTTCATTTTCCTTTTTACTCCTTACTCCTTCTTACTCTTCTTACTCTTTCTTAACTCCTGCTTACTATTCCTAACTTTTCCTAACTCTTCTTATTCTTACTTTTTTCTCCTCACCCCTCCCTACTCCTCCTAACTCCTCCTTACTTTTCCTAACTCCTTCTAACTCCTCCTCACTCCTCCCAACTCCTAACTACTCCTAACTCCTCCCAACTCCTTCCAACTCTTCCCAACTTCTCCTAACTTTTCCTAACTCCTCCTAACTCCTCCTAACTCCTCCTTACTCCTCCTAACTCCTCCTAACTCCTCCTTACTCCTCTTAACTCCTCCTAACTCCTCCTAACTCCTCCTAACTCCTCCTTACTCCTCCTAACTCCTCCTTACTCCTCCTTACTCCTCCTAACTCCTCCTTACTCCTCCTAACTCCTTCTAACTCTTCCTTACTCTTCTTAACTCCTCCTTACTCCTCCTTTCTCCTCCTTACTCCTCTTCAGGATTTTGAGCAAGCATGTAGTAGCAAAGATGTGTTGGAGAGAGATAAAAATTATGATGATGATGATGACGACGATGACGACGATGATGATGAAGAGGATGATGATGATGACGATGATGATGATGATGATGATGATGATGATGATGATGATGATGATGATGATGATGATGATGGTGATGATGGTGATTATGCAAATGATGAGCCAAAAATAGAACTGGGAGACCACAAGAAGGTGAAGGTAAAGGTTAAACAGCATGATGGTGATGATGGTGATGATGGTGATGATGATGATGTTGTGAGTAAAGGTGCTGGTGAAGAAGTTACAAAGAATAAATATGGTGAAGCTGATGATGAT
>OX387261.1:5184991-5187491 GCA_947562095.1 Branchellion lobata | reverse complement strand
GGTAGGTGGGTAAGTGAATGGGTGGCTGAATGGGGGGGGGGGAGGGGAAGGGGGGTTAATGGGTGAGTGAGCAAGTAAATGCGTGAGTGGGTGAATGAGTCGGTGAAAGAGTGGGTGAATGCGTAGCTCACGTACACACGTGCATACGCATATGCATTAATTCATGCACACACACACACACACACACACACACACACACACACACACACACACACACACACACACACACACATACACATACACATGGACACAGGGGTGTTCATAGCACTGGGACTCAGTGCTCTGGTGCCAGCCTTGCACTACATTCTCCTCTATGGCTTCTGGAACGCTGTCTATAACGCTGCCCTTGGTGTGTGTGTGTGTGTGTGTGTGTGTGTGTGTGTGTTTTTGTGTGTGTGTGTGTGTGTGTGTGTGTGTGTGTGTGTGTGTGTGTGTGTGTGTGTGTGTGTGTGTGTGTGTGTGTGTGTGTGTGTGTGTGTGTGTGTGTTTTTGTGTGTGTGTGTGTGTGTGTGTGTGTGTGTGTGTGTGTGTGTGTGTGTGTGTGTGTGTGTGTGTGTGTGTGTGTGTGTGTGTGTGTGTGTGTGTGTGTGTGTGTGTGTGTGTGTGTGTGTGTGTGTGTGTGTGTGTGTGTGTTTCGTTTAACTTGTATATGTCGTTTCACCCCTTTCTCAATCTTACACCCATCTTTCTTAATCCTTTTTCCTTCCTCCATTCAACCCCTATCTTCCACACACTCCCCCATCTCTCATCAATCCCCCATTCCCCCATCTACCCTCCCTACCCCCATTAACCTTCCTTCCCCTCATCTACCCTTCCCCCCCAAATTAACCTTCCATTCCCCCATCAACCCCCCATTCCCCCCATCAACCCCCCATCAACCCCCCATCCCCCCATCAACCCCCCATCCCCCCATCAACCCCCATCCCCCATTCCAGGGTGGTTGGTGTTGATGGCCTTCATGTACATCATAGGAGCGGTCATATATGCCGTTCGAATCCCCGAAAGAATATGGCCTGGGAAGTTCGACATATGGGTGGGTGGGTGGGGTGTTTGGGGGGGGAAGGGGTGTTTGGGGGGGGGGTGGGGTGTTTGGGGGGGGAAGGGGTGTTTGGGGGGGGGAAGGGGTGTTTGGGTGGGGAAGGGGTGTTTGAGGGGGGAAGGGGTGTTTGGGGGTGGATGGGGTGTTTGGGGGGGGAAGGGGTGTTTGTGGGGGGATGGGGAAATTGTGGAAGGATAGAGCGTTGTGGGTTGATGGAGGTATGTGGGTGCTTTTTTGGTGGTTTGTGGGTGAATGGGGAGTTTGTGTGGTTTGGGGTGTTTGTGGAAGGGTTTGGGTGGTTTGTTGGGTAATTTGTGGGGGGTTTGTGAGTGGTTTGTGGTGGTTTGAAGTGGAATTATGGGAAATCTCTGACTGGATATGGTTTGGCTTCATGGGTCTTTGGGTCGTTAACACACACACACACACACACACACACACACACACACACACACACACACACACACACACACACACACACACACACACACACACACACACACACACACACACACACACACACACACACACACACACACACACACACACACACACACACACACACACACACACACACACACACACACACACACACACACACACACACACACACACACACACACACACACACACACACACACACACACACACACACACACACACACACACACACACACACACACACACACACACACACACACACACACACACACACACACGTGCACAAACACACGTGCACAAACACACACACGTGCGCAAACACACGAACAGTGTCAGAGCCATCAGATATTCCACGTCTTCGTAGTCATTGCTGCCTTCATTCACTACCACGGCATCACCATCGTCGCCTCCAAGAGGTTATTATTATTATTTTTTTTTTTTTATTATTATTTTATTATTATCTTTGTTATTATTCTTTTTATTATTTTATTATTATCTTTGTTATTATTCTTTTTATTATTTTTATTTTTATTGTTATTATAAGTTTTCTCAGTATTATTATTATTATAATTATTATTATTTATATTATTATTATCAATATTATTATTTTTCTCATTGTTATCAATTAAATTGTTATTATCATTTTTATTTTCATTTTTCATTGTTTTTTCGACAGGTTGGCGAAGGGTGAGTGTGTGAAGGTTTGACCCACTTAGTCCCCGTGACCTACTTAAATGATACTGATGATATTCCATTGCATTCATCCATCCATCCATTCATCCATTTGTTCATCCATCCATCCATCCATTTATTTTTTATTCATCCACTTATCCTTCATTCATTCATCCATTCATTCAATTATCATTCACTGATTCTCAATTTTTTTAAATCTAAATACTCATTAATCATCCATCCATCCATCCATCCATCCATCCATCAATCCCTCCATCAATCCCTCCATCTCTTCATTCATCCATGTATTCGTTCATCCATCCATCCACATTGTCATCCATCTATCCATCC
>OX387261.1:5177491-5179991 GCA_947562095.1 Branchellion lobata | reverse complement strand
AAACCCAAAAACCTTCCCAAAACCCCCCAAACCCCCCAAAACTTTCAAAAATCCACCTAAACCTCCCAAAACCTTCTCAAAACCTTCCAAAACCCTCTCAAACCCCCCAAAATTTTCCAAAACACGCCTCAAACCCCCTAAAAACCCCCCAAACCAACCTCGGCATCATGCCTCGCACAGAAAGCATCGCTTCTTTGAGGGATAAACTTCATAGCATTGGTCTTTCGATGGTGAAGTTGGAGGGGAAGAAGAAGGAGAATAATAATAATAATAATAATAATAATAATAATAATAATAATAATAATAATAATAATAATAAAACTACTACTACTAATAATAATCATAATAGTAATAATAGTAATAGTATTATCAATAATAATAGCAGTAATAACAACAATGATAGCAATGATAGTAACGAAACTAATTATAATAATTATAACAATATTAATATGAACGATAGTTTAACTAATAATAATGATAATAATAATAACAATAATAATGATAGAAACAAAAATAACATTAATAATAATAATAATAATAATAATAATAATAATAATAATAATAATAATAATAATAATAATAATAATAATAATAATAATAATAATGTTCCAGATAATACTAATACTACTACTGATTTCGATACAAAAACAAAAAATAACAACAACATTAATAATAGTAACAACAACAGTAACAACAAAACTAAAAATGATAAAGATAATAATAATAATAATAATAATAATAATAATAATAATAATAATAATAATAATAACAATAATAATAATATTAATAATAATAATAATAAAAATAACAATAACAATAATAATAATTTAAGAAGAGGCAGTTTTCGACTATTGAAGGAAAATCTTATGAAGATTTCACCCTACAAGTTTGTTGAGGATGATGACGATAATAATAATAATAATAATAATAATAATAATAATAATAATAATAATAATAATAATAATAATAATAATAATAATAATAATAATAATAATAATAATAATAATAATATTAATGATAATAATAATAATAATAATAATAATAAAAATAATAATACTAACATAAATAATAATAATATTAATAATAAAAACGATGAGTTAATCAACAAAAACCTTATTTTTGTTGTTCCTTCAAGAAATTTCTCGGAAGATAACATAAATAATAATAATAAGAATAATAGTAGTAATAATAATAATAATAACAAAATGAATAACAACAATAAAAATGATAATAAAAACAACAACAACAACAATAATAATAATAATAGAATGAACAAAAGCAATTCCAGTAATGATATGGCCCTATACCTAGACCACAAAAACAATAATAATAAAAAGAATAATAATAATAATAATAATAATAATAATAATAATAATAATAATAGTAATAATAATAATAAAAACAAACATAATAACAACAATAGTAGCAGCAACAACAATAACACCAATACCGACAGCTTCAACCACAGTTACAAAGAATCCAGTTGCAGCAACAACAACAATAATAAAAATAACAACAATAATAATAATAACAATAATGATAAAAATAATAACACCCTCGGCAACGACACCCATAACAACAACACCCATAGCAACCTCCTGCATAGCAACCACCTGCATAGCAACCACCTCCATGGCAACCACTTGCAACCAATCAGCGCGTGTGGTTCGTTGCCTGACGTCACGACAGCAGACCATTGCGTGTCTCATCTCTCCGTTAGTCTTTCTACCCAACTCAACAACGACAAGATGAAGAGGTGGGGTGGGGGGGGGGGTTGTTGGGTGTTTTTGAGGAGGTTTTGAGGAGGTTTTGGGGGGGTTTTGGGGGTTTTAGGAGGTTTTGAGGGGTTTTGGGGGGTTTTGGGGGTTTTAGGAGATTTTGAGAGGTTTTGGGGGTTTTTTGGGGTTTTAAGGAGTTTGGGGGGTTTTGAGGAGTATTGGGGGGTTTTGAGGGGTATTGGGGGGTTTTGAGGAGTATTGGGGGGTTTTGAGGAGTATTGGGGGGTTTTGGGGGTTTAGAGGGGTTTTGAGGGCTTTATAAGGGGGTTTGAGGCGTTTATAGAAGGATTCCAAGGAATATTTTCTAAGAAGTGTTTAAGGCTTTTGAGGGTGTTTGGGGGCTTTTGAGGGTGTTTAGGGGTTATAAAGTGGTTTTGGGGGGTTTTGGAAAAATTTCAGGGGTTTTTAAGGGGGTTTGGGGTTTTAAAAAAAAGAAAAAAAAATTTAAGGATTTTTGTTTTTTGGGGGTTTGGAGTGTTTGGGGGGGGGGGGGAGGAGAGTTGAAAGGTTTTCAAAGGAATTTGGCGGTTTTGAGGAGTCTTTTGAGGAATTTAGGGGGTTTGTGGGGGGGTTTTTGAGGGGGTTTTTGGGGGGCTTTTGAAGGGGTTTTTGGGGGGGTTTTTGAGGGGGTTTTTGGGGGATTTTGGGGTGAGGTTTGGAAAGTTTTTTCGGATTTTATAGAGTTTTGGGGGACTCGAAAAGTTTTAGGAGATTTGGTTGTT
>OX387261.1:5162239-5169739 GCA_947562095.1 Branchellion lobata | reverse complement strand
TATACTATAATTATAATAGTAATAATAATAATAATAATAATAATAAGTTTAATAATAATAATAATAATAATAATAAGTTTAATAATAATAATAATAATAATAATAATAATAACAATAAATATAATAATAATGAAAATAAAAATAATTATAATAATAATAATGTTAATAATATTAGTAATAACAATAATAATAATAATAATAATAAATTAAAAAAAAAAACAGATTTTTTGCTGTGATGGAAAAGCCATTCTGCCATTCATGGGTTTTTATTTTCATTTTCAATTTTTAATTTAATTTTTTTTTTTGGAAATTTTCACTCATTTCCCGCTAACACCCAAATCAAATCTCTTCCCAAATCACCCATCCCCCCCATTCCCCACCCCCCCCCCCCCCATTCCCCACCCCCCTCCCATTCCCCCCTCCCTCTCCCAAATCACCCCCCCCCCTCTCCCCAGACCAGCTCATCACCCTCCTTGACTTGACGCTACCCCTCAAGTGCAAGCAGGTACAAACCTTCTCTTGTACCCTCTTGCGACGCATCTTCGAATCCTTCACCTCGACTTACGTCATTCCCGACCACTGTACTCACCTTACGCCGCCAGACCTATCTCCCGATGTTTACCTGCATGTTAGGGTGTGTGGGGTGGTTGGGGGTAATTTTTGGTGATTGTTGGTGGATTTGGAGTAATTTAGGGGTGGTTTTTTAAAATTGGAGGGTTTTTTGGGGGTTTGGGGTGATTTGGGGAGGCTTGGGGCGTTAAGAGTGGGTGAAAAGGGTTATTGGGATGATTGGGGGGGGTTGTTGGGGTATTTTTTTCTCTCCAATCTCATATTCAAACCCCTTTCTACCCAACCCTCCCCAAGTCACCCACCCTGAATTTTATCTAAAAGTTCACCCCCACCCCCACACCCACCCCCACCCCCATCCCCATCCCCACAGCACTGGGGCAAACCAACCTCTATAGGTCAGTTATAGTTCAAAAGTATAAAAATACAATACAATACAATACAATACAATACAATACAATAAATTACAATACAATACAATACAATACAATACAATACAATACATAACAAATACAATACGATAAAATAAAATAAATAACGAATACATTACAATACAATACAATATAATACAATACAATACAATACACTATAATACAATACAATATAATACAATACAATACAATACAATACAATAAAATACAATACAAATACGAATATTATTATAGTTGCATTAACCCCGTAGAGTTTTGTGTTTCGAGTTTGGAGTTTAGTTAATCATACTACTACTACTACTACTACTACTGCTACTACTACTACTACTACTACTACTACTACTACTACTACTACTACTACTACTACTACTACTACTACTACTGCTGCTACTACTACTACTACTACTACTACTACTACTATTACTAATAATAAGAATAATAATAATAATAACAATAATAATAGTAGTAGTAATAATAATAATAATAATAATAACAATAACACCAATCTCCACAGGTCAGCTGCAAGAGAGCTGGCACGAGCCGAGTGAGGAAGAGCTTGAGTGTTGTGTGTCGTTGCTGAAACATTACCTGTTGCCTAGACTACGAGACATTGATCTGTATTGCGCTGGGGGGGATGGAAGTGGCGGTGGCGGTGGTGGCGGTAGTGGGGGTGGCGGTGGTGGCGGTAGTGGGGGTGGCTCAGAGGCGACAAGAGACAGAGACCACATCACCACCACCACCAACATCATCCACACCTGCCTTCTTGGTTGCTCTTCTCTCTTGCCCGCCTGGAAGCAAGAGGAGGATGAAGAGGAAAGAGACGTGTTGTTGTGAGTTAATGACAAATTAAATAGTCAGCTAATTAACTAAATTAATTGGTTAATTGGTTGATCGGAAAACTGGCTAATTGGTTGATCGGACAACTGGTTAATTGTTTAAATATTTTATTAGTCAATTGATTAATCAGATAAATAGCTTATTGGTTAATTAGGCAATTGGTTAATTGGGTAATTAGTCAATCGGTTAATTGGGTAATTAGTCAATTGGTTAATTGGGTAATTAGTTAATTGGTTAATCGGGTAATTAGTTAATTGGTTAATTGGTTAATTGGTTAATTAGTTAATTGGTTTATTGGTTAATTAGAGTTATGATTAATTGGATCGTTAAATTTGATAATAACTTTTATAACGTATTGTCATATGATTTTCAATGAATTGGCCTCGAAACTCTACGTGCCTAATGCCACGATAATAGTATTCGTATTTGTATTGTATGATATTGCATATAAATGTATTGTCTTGTTTTATAATGTATTGTATTCTATTTTTAAGTATTGTTTTGTATTGTATTGTATTGTATTGTATTTATAATTAACAATATATTATTAATATTTATTGTTTTGTATTGTATTGTATTGTATTGTATTTATAATTAACAATATATTATTGATATTCATTGTTTTGTATTGTATAGCAATGTATTTTATCGCATTGTATTGTATTGAATTGTATTGTATTATAATGTAATTTATTCTTTTGTATAGTCAAGTATTGTTTTGTTTTGTATTGTATTGTATCGTTTTGTGTTATATTGTATTGTATTTTGTTGTATTGTATTGTATTGTATTGTATTGTATTGTATGTATTGTATTGTATTGTATTGTATTGTATTGTATAGAAATTTGTTGTTTTTTATTGTATTGTATTTTATTGTATAATTGATATTTGATTGATAATTAATTTATTAATTAACTGATTTGGTGATTAATTAATTTATCGACTTTTGAATTAAATAGTTGAATAATTTATGCGCTGATGAGTTTTTAGTGAATGAATGAATGAGTGAATGAATGAATGAATGAAGGAATGAGTGAATGAATGAGTGAATGAATGAATGAATGAGTGAATGAATGAATGAGTGAATGAATGAATGAGTGAATGAATGAATGAAGGAATGAGTGAATGAATGAGTGAATGAATGAATTTACACTTTGTTATAACGCACAGTTTGTAAATTAGATTGCCTCAAAGGCGCTATTATTATTATTTATTTCTATTATTATTATTATTATTATTATTATTATTATTATTATTATTATTATTATTATTTTTATTATTATTATTATTATTATTATTTATATTATTATTATTAATATTATTATTATTTATATTATTATTTCTATTATTATTATTATTATTATTATTATTATTATTATTATTATTATTATATGTATTATTATTTTTTTTATTATTATTTTTATCATTATTATTATGATTATGATTATTATTATTATTATTATTATTATTATTTCTATTATTATTATTATTATTATTATTATTATTATTATTATTATTATTATTATTATATTTCTTTAATTATTATTATTTTGTTATAATAGTAATAATAATAATAATAATTATTATTATTATTTTTATAATTGTATTTTTTAAATTATTTTTATTATTGTTTCAGGGTGAAAAGTCCGGTGTCTTTGGCAAAGTTCGATTTGATCGCCAGTAACGTCAAGGAAGGTGGTGATTAAAAAAAATAATAAAAATAATAAGAAATTGAATTTAATGTTGAAAAAAAAAAAAAAAAAAGTATAATAAAAAAATAATGAAATAAGAAAATTATTATGAAAAAAATGAAATTGAAAAAATGAAAATTAAAGTTAATAAAAATTAACCAAAAAATGATTCATAAAAGTATATAAATAATAATATTAATAATAACAATTCTTATAACAACAACAACAATAATAATAATAATAATAATAATAATAATAATAATAATAGTGATAAAAGTAATAATAATAATAATAATAATAATAATAATAATAATAATAAAAATAAAAATAATAATAACAATAATAATAATAATACTAATAATAATAATAGTAACAATAAATAATAATAATAATAATATTATTATTAACAAGAATAAAAAAATAAAAAAATATTAATTATTATTATTATCATAATAACGCCACCAGGACTGCACCTCGAAGGACGCAACGTTCGTCTGATGATCCTCGACCACGTGTCTCGACTGCTTAGTCAGGAGTTATTGTTGATATTATTATTATTCTTCTTTTTCTTTTTATTATTATTAATATTATTATTATCATTATTATTTATTTATTTACTTATTTATTTATAATAATAATATAAATAGTAATAATATTAATTATTATTATTACTATCATTTTTTTTTTGTTACTATTATTTTTATTATTATCATTATTCTTATTATTCTTGTTGTTCAGATTACATTTTGGCTAACGAAGAAGACAACACCAAGTGTTTGTTGGTGATTATCAAGGTGCTACTTTTTTGTTGCAATAATAATAAAAATAATAAAAAATAATAATAAAATATTAAAAATGATAATCATAATAATAGTAATAGTAATAATAATAATAGTAGTAAAAATAAAAATAAAAATAAAAATAATACTAATAATAATTATTATAATAAAAATAATAATAATAATGATAATGAAAATAAGAATAATAACGATAACAAAATTTTCACAAAAAATGGAGTGTTATTTATTTTATTATTATTTTTTTCAAATATTATTATTACTATTTATATTATTTATATTATTATCATTATTATTTATATTACTATTATTATTTTATTTATTTTATTATTTTTTTCATTTTTGTTATCCTAAATTTTCATTTTTTATTATTCATATTTTGCAGTTGATAAACGACTCGATGCACCGTTTCTCGCACGGAAGGGATGACCTGAGGAAGGAATGGTCTGTCTCTAAGGATTTCCTGGCCAATAAGGTGAGGAGGGGGAGGAGCTAGGAGGAGTTGGGAGGAGTTAGGAGGAGTTAGGAGGAGTTGGGAGGAGTTGGGAGAAGTTGGGATGAGTTAGGAGGAGATAGGAGGAGTTAGGAGGAGTGGGAGGGGTTAGGAGGAGTTGGGAGGAGTTGGGAGAAGTTGGGATGAGTTAGAAGGAGATAGGAGGAGTTAGGAGGAGTGGGAGGGGTTAGGAGGAGTTGGGAGGAGTTAGGAGGAGTTGGGAGGAGAAAGGAGGAGTAAGGAGGAGTTGGGAGGAGTTAGGAGGAGAAGTCTGTAGAAGGAATTGAAAGAAGGAGAAGTTAGTATCTTTTTCATGATCTTCTTTATCCCCACCACCCATCCCTCTAACACCCTCACTCTGTCATCACCATCTCACCCCACCCTTCATCAGCTGCTGGGCAAGAAGATCCACATGAAGGAAGTGCTAGCGAAGAGGCTGCAGTTGCAACATGAGGTGCACCCCTCCCCTCCACCCCCCACTCATCCCCTCCACCCCCCACTCATCCCCTCCACCCCTCACTCATCCCCTCCACCCCTCACCCCTCCCCTCCACCCCCCACTCATCCCCTCCACCCCCCACTCATTCCCTCCATTTTTCACCCATTCCCTCTATCCCCCACCCATCCTTTCCACCCCTCACTCATCTCCTCCACCCATCCCCTCTCCACCCTCCACTCATCCCTCCCACCCCCACTCATCCTTCCCACCCACACTCATCCCTCCCACCCCCACTCATCCCTCCCACCCCCACTCATCCTTCCCACCCACACTCATCCCTCCCACCCCCACTCATCCTTCCCACCCCCACTCATCCTTCCCACCCCCACTCATACTTCCCACCCACACTCATCCCTCCCACCCCCACTCATCCCTTCCACCCCTCACTCATCCCTTCCACCCCCACTCATCCTTCCCACCCACACTCATCCTTCCCACCCCCACTCATCCTTCCCACCCACACTCATCCCTTCCACCCCCACTCATCCTTCCCACCCACACTCATCCTTCCCACCCCCACTCATCCTTCCCACCCACACTCATCCCTCCCACCCCCACTCATCCTTCCCACCCACACTCATCCCTCCCACCCCCACTCATCCCTCCCACCTCCACTCATACTTCCCACCCACACTCATCCCTTCCACCCCTCACTCATCCCTTCCACCCCCACTCATCCCTTCCACCCCTCACTCATCCCCTCCATCCCCCACTCATCCCTTCCACCCCCCACTCATCCCTTCCACCTCCCACTCATCCCTTCCACCCCTCACTCATCCTTCCCACCCACACTCATCCCTCCCACCCCCACTCATCCCTCCCACCCCCACTCATCCTTGCCACCCACACTCATCCTTCCCACCCCTCACTCATCCCCTCCACCTCCCACTCATCCCCTCCATCCCCCACTCATCCCTTCCACCCCCCACTCATCCCTTCCACCTCCCACTCATCCCCTCCACCCCCCACCCATCCACTCCATCTTCCACCCATCTCTTACCTCCCACCCATCTTCCACCCCCCTCCCCCCCCATCCCGTTCTCCCCCACCTATCCCCTTCTCCCCCGCCTCCACCTTCCACCCATCCCCCTCACACCCCCTATTTACTCTCACTCTTTCAACCCACCAACCCTCACCCACCCCACTCTTTTACCCCACTTTCTCCACTCCCCCCACCCCTTTCAGTCACGTGCCACCAGCCAATCAGGTAAGACATTCACGCCACGTCATCAACAACTCCACCACCAACTCTTCCTCCTTTCCACCTCTCGTTATATCCAGGTGTGTGGTTTGGGTGATTTTTGGGGGTTATGAGAATTCTTGAGGGATTTTTGGGGGTAGTGAAAATTTTTGGGTTTTTTCAAAAGAACTTTGTTGGGTAGTGGGGGTTTTTGGGTAGTTTATGGTGGTTTTTGAGTAGTTTATGGTGGTTTTTGGGTAGTTTATGGGGGTTTTTGAGTAGTTTATGGGGGTTTTTGAGTAGTTTATGGTGGTTTTTGAGTAGTTTATGGTGGTTTTTGGGTAGTTTATGGGGGTTTTTGAGTAGTTTATGGGGGTTTTTGAGTAGTTTATGGTGGTTTTTGAGTAGTTTATGGTGGTTTTTGGGTAGTTTATGGGGGTTTTTGAGTAGTTTATGGTGGTTTTTGGGTAGTTTATGGTGGTTTTTGGGTAGTTTATGGTGGTTTTTGGGTAGTTTATGGTAGTTTTTGGGTAGTTTATGGTGGTTTTGAGGGGTGGTTTCATTATTATGGTGGGTGAGTTCTGGGGAATCAGTTGGGGTTTTGGGCTAATATAGGGTGGTTTTGGGTTATTTTTTGAGGTTTTTACTAGTTTTTGAAGAGGTTTTTCCTTTCCTTCTTTTTTTTTGTTTTCATGTATTTCTTCTTCCTTTTCTTTCTTTTATTTTTCTTCCTATTCTTCCTTTTTCTCTTCCTCTTCCTCCTCTTCTTTCTCCTCCTCCTTCTCTTCTTTCTCCTCCTCCTCTTCCTCTTTTTTCTTTTCCTCTTCGTCCTCTTCCTCTTCCTCCTCTTCCAGGTTCGCAAGGCGGCCCAACCAGCCCTCAGTAGATCTCTTCGCACCTTCGCTCATTCCTACCTCCCCCTCCTCCCCTCCATCCTCCACAACCTTCAACACTACCCCCTATCTGGCGAGAATGGGGGTGTGGTTGGGGGAAAAGATGGGGGGAAG
>OX387261.1:5157239-5159739 GCA_947562095.1 Branchellion lobata | reverse complement strand
TTTCATTTTCATTGTTTTAATTATTTTTATTGTTATTATCATCATTATTATCATTATTATTATTATTATTATTGTTCACAGTGCCTGGAAGTTCAAGTTATCTTGTCATGACTTGCTGTCTATCTTGATGAGGTGTGACGTAATAATAACCAAAAAAACACGTAATAATAATAATAATAATAATAATAATAATAATAATAATAAAAATAAAAATAATAATAATAATAATAATATTCAAATGGAAAGAAAAGTACTATTAAAAATAATAATATTAAAAAAATAAAATGAACAAATGATAGTTTTATTATTATTATTATTATTATTATTATGATTCTTCGCCACCAAGGTACGACATTTCCTTCCCACCCTCTGCAACCCTCCTCTTCACTCGAGCCCTTCTCAGCGACCAACTGCCCCTGCGCAGGGTGCCTTTGCTATTATTATTATTGTTATTATTATTTTTTTTCTTATTATTGTTATTATTATTATTATTATTATTATTATTATTATTATTATTGTTATTATTATTATTATTTTTTTTTTTTTATATTATTTTTATTATTATTATTATTATTATTATTATTATTATTATTATTTTTATTATTATTATTGTTATTATTATTATTATTATTATTTTTATTTTTATTATTATTATTGTTATTTTTATTATTGTTATCATTATTATTGTTGTTATTAATTTTTATTTTTATTATTATTGCTATTATTGTCGTTCATTTTGTTCAAAGTTTTATTGTTATTTCTATCATTATTACTATTATTTATTGTTTTTATTATTATTTTTCTTTTTATATTATCATTATTATTTATTTTATTATTTTTATTATTGTTTTTGTCGACTTCGTTTTTATTTCAATTTATTTTGTGAATTTTTTGCGGAGTTTTTCCGTGAGTTTTTTTCATTAATTTTTTTTTCATTAATTTTTTTCTCTATTTTGATTTTTCATGTTGATTCTTTTTTATTAAATTTATCAAAAAAAAATTAATTTTTATCAAATTTTTTTTTCATTTTTTAATTAAATTTAAAAAAAAATTGATTTTTGTTTTTTTGACATTTTTTTATTTTTTTCATAATGAATATCTTTTCTTATTTTTTATTTTTATTTTGAGTTTTTTTTTATAAATTTTTATTGGAAATATTATCCTATCACCGCCACCACCACTTCATCACACCACCACCCATCCCCTCCACCACCACTTCATCACACCACCACCACCATTGCCACCACCACCACCACCATTGCCACCACCACCACCCATCCTCTCCACCACCACCACCCATCCCCTCCACCACCACCACCATTGCCACCACCACCACCCATCCCCTCCACCACCACCACCATTGCCACCACCACCACCCATCCCCTCCACCACCACCACCATTGCCACCACCACCACCCATCCTCTCCACCACCACCACCATTGCCACCACCACCACCATGCCACCACCACCACCCACCTTATATTTTCACCACTATCTCCACTACCCATCCCCTCCATCATCACCCCACCATCATCCTCTTTGCTACCTCCAACCCCACCATCCTTCCTTCATTCCACCACCCACCTCCCTCCTAACGCCAACCACTCACCCTTCAAACACCATTAAACCTTCATTCACTCCTCCTCCCCACCTTTATCCTTTTCCTCTCCACCACCCACTCTACCACCCACCTCACTGTCAAACCTTCCACCCACCCACTCTACCACCTCTCCTCTCATTCACCCCACCACCACTCACTCCACCCTCCATTCACTCCACTCACCACCACTTCACACCCCCCCACCACCCCACGACCTTTCCACCACCCCCCACCTACCCCTACCCCACCCACCTCTTCCCCGCCTCCCTCCCCACTTACCCCCTACTCAGCCCCACCCACCTTTTCTTCCAGATGGGCGTCATAGCCATCACGGCTCTCTTGCAACAGCAGAAACGAGGTCGTTCAAAGTGGGTCATTGACCTAGATTCGCCATCCCTGCCCTACATCACCCCCGCAAATAATGGAAATAATAATAATAATAATAATAATAATAATAATAATAAAAATAAAAATAATGTTAGTACTATGGATATAGATGCTAAAACCATCAACAACAACAACAAAACACAAAACAACAACAGCAACAACAACAACAGCAACAACCACAACAACAACAAAATCACCCACTGGTTGTTGTACGACGAAGAGAAGGTACCACGTGATCAACAACAACTGGACAACTTTGTTTTCGTTGACAAGGCTTACTTGGGCTACTACGCATGGCCTAAGTTGGTGTTGTTGTTGGTGTTGTTGTTGTTGTTGTTGTTGTTGGGGTAGTGTTGTGGTGTTGTTGTTGTTGGGGTAGTGTTGTGGTGTTGTTGTTGTTGGGGTAGTGTGGTGGTGTTGTTGTTGTTGTTGTTGGGGTAGTGTTGTGGTGTTGTTGTTGTTGTTGTTGTTGGGGTAGTGTTGTGGTGTTGTTGTTGTTGTTGTTGTTGGGG
>OX387261.1:5149758-5152039 GCA_947562095.1 Branchellion lobata | reverse complement strand
CATCCATTCATTCATCCATCATCCATCCATCCATCCATCCATCCATCCATTATTTATCCAACCATCCATCCATGCGTCCATCTATCCATCCATCTATCCATCCATCCCTCCATCCATCCATCCCTCCATCTATCCATCCATCCCTCCATCCTTCCATTCATCCATTCATCCATCCTTCCCTCCATTCATTTATCCATCTATCTATCCATCTTTTCATCCATCCATCCTTCCATCCATTCGTTAACTCATCCAGGTTTTAAGTTATTTGATGAACTACCTCGATCATCCATATAAGAACGTTCGAGATATGGTTGCTAGGTGAGGATGATGATGACGATGACGATGATGATGATGATGATGATGATGATGACGATGATGATGATGATGATGATGATGATGATGATGATGATGATGATGATGATGATGATGATGATGATGATGATGATGATGAGGATGATGATTATGATGATGGTGATGATGACGATGACGATGACGATGACAATGACGATGACAATGACGATGACGATGATGATGATGATGATGAGGATGATGATGATGATGATGATGATGGGGATGATGATGACGACGACGATGATGATGATGATGACGACGATGATGATGATGATGATGATGATGATGATGATGATGATGATGATGAGGATGATGATGATGATGATGATTGATGATGATGATGAGGATGATGATGATGATGGTGATGATGATGATGATGATGATGATGATGATGGTGATGATGATGATGATGAGGATGATGACGATGATGATGAGGATGATGATGATGCTGATGATGATGATGAGGATGAGGATGATGATGATGATGATGATGATGGTGATGATGATGATGATGAGGATGATGACGATGATGATGAGGATGATGATGATGCTGATGATGATGAGAGGATGATGATGATGATGATGATGATGATGATGATGATGATGATGATGATGATGATGATGATGATGATGATGATGATGATGATGATGAGGATGATGATGATGATGATGATGATGATGGTGATGATGATGATGGCTATAATTATTTAGGCTCTTTTATTTCTTTATTATTTTCAACTTCGCTTCACTCTACTTGTTTTTTCATTCTTTTTTTCCTTTCTTTTCTTCTTCTCTTCCTCTTCCTTCTCATTTCCTTTCACCTCCTCTTCCTCTTCTTCCTCTTCCTCCTCTTCCTTCTCATCCTCTTTCACCTCTTCTTCCCACAGTATCTTAGCGAACATTTTCATGTTCGACTGGTCGAATAAAGCCACCCACCCATCCATCCATCCCTCCTCCCACCCATCCATCTATCCTTCTATCCATCCCTTCACCCATCCATCCATCCATCTCTCTATCCATCCCTCCTTCCATCCATCCTCTTGCTTTGGATGAATTTATCCAAAAAGTCGTAGCTTTACTCTCGCCTCTTCTACTCTTACCCAGAAGTAGTAGCACCAACCTAGTATTAGTTGGCGGTAGTGGCGGTGGCGGTGGCGGTGGTGGCAGTATAGGTGGTGGTGGTGGGTGGTGGTGGTGGTAGTGGTGTGGTGGCGGGTATTGGTATAAGCGGTAGTGGTGTCATCGACGGCGGAAAAAAGATGAAGAAGTCACGTGATGAAACAAACGGAAAAGGCTCGGAAAAGATCTTCAATGTGCTGGAGTTGGTGGAGAAGGTGGTGGAAGGGGTGGTCGGAGGGGTGGTGGATGAAGGAGTGGAAGAGGTGATAGAGGAGAAGGAATTGTCCAAGATGGCTGGAGGTAGGTTGGGGGGGGGTTAGGTTTGGGGGGGGGGGGGGAGGGGGAAGGAGGGTTAGGTTTGGGGTGGGGGGTTAGGTTTGGGGGGTTTAGGTTGGGGGGGGGGTTGGAGGGAGGTAGCTTGAAGGGGGGAGAGGGGGAAGGGGAGGGGGGTATGGGAGATGGAAGAACGTAGTTTATTTATTTTTTCAAACATAAATTCATCCATCCATTCGTCCATTCATTCATCCATTTATTCATCATTTTTCCATCCCCCCCATCCATCCATTTATTCATCATTTTTCCATCCACACGTCCATCGACACATTCATCCACACATCCATCCACACATCCATCTACATATCTATCCACACATCCATTCACACATCCATCCACGCATCCATCCACACATCCATCCACACATCCATCTACATATCCATCCACACATCCATTCACACATCCATCCACACATCCATCCACACATCCGTCCACGCATCCATCTACACATCCATCCATCCACGCATCCATTCACACA
>OX387261.1:5134758-5142258 GCA_947562095.1 Branchellion lobata | reverse complement strand
CTCCTCACTTTCTTTCTCTCTCTTTCTCCCTCCCCTCCTCTTTCTCACCCTCTCTTTCTTTTTTCTTACCTACCTTTTTTCCTCCTCCTCTTCTCTTCCCCCTTTTCACCCCCTCTCTTCCCCCTCTCTTTCACCCCCCTCGCCTCCTTTTTTCCCCATCCTTACCCCCCCCATCCTCCCTTCTTCCCTCTTATCCCTTCCCTCCTTTCCTTCTCCTTCCTCCACCCCCCCTCCTTCATCCCTTCCTCCACCCCCTCTTCCACCCCCCCTCCTCCACCCCCTCTTCCACCCCCCCTCCTTCATCCCTTCCTCCACCCCCTCTTCCACCCCCCCTCCTCCACCCCCTTTTCTTCCACCCCCTCTTCCACCCCCCCCCCCTCCCATAGAACCCATGCCAGAGGATGCCATGTTGTTGCGTCACAGCGGAGTGATAGGTGCGTGCACTCCTTCAAGACCTTTTTCTTTTTTTGTTTTTTTTTAAATTTTTTAAAAATATTTATTTATTTTTCATTTTTTTCTCTTTCTCTCCTTCATCTTTTTCTTTTTTTCTTTTTTTCTTTTTTTCCATGCGTCTTTGCTTCTTTCTTCACTCATTCTAACTCTTTTTTTTTTCCATTTTTTTACTCCTCTTCCTCCCTACTTTTTCTTACTCTTTTTTCTCTTCCTTCTCACTCACTCCTCCTCCTCCTTCTTCTTTTTAACTTTTTTTTTTCTTTTTCGCCTCTCCGTCTTTCTCCTCCTAACTTTCTTCTTTTTTGTTTTCTTCTTCCTCTTCCTTCTCCTTCTCCTTCTCCTCTTCCTCTTCCTTCTTTTTCTCCTTCTCTTCCTCTTCCTTCTTCTTCTCTTTCTCCTTCTCCCCTTCTTCTTCCTTCTTCTTCTCCTTTTCTTCCTCTTCCTTCTTCTTCTCCTTCTCCTTCTTCTTCTCCTCTTCCTTTTCCTTCTCCTTCTTCTTCTCCTTCTCCTCTTTCTCTTCTTCTTCCTCCTCCTTATTCTTCTCCTTCTTCTCCTCCTCTTCCTCTTCCTCCTCTTCACAGGTTTGTGTGCGTGCGTGAACTCACACCCCTACGACCTCCCCCCTCTCCTCCCCCCCATCCTCATGCTCCTATCAAACCATCTCCATGATCCACAACCAATCCAGGTGGGCGGGATTTTGTGGGGTTTTTGGGGGAGTTTTGGAGGTTTTTGGGTGAGGGGGTTTGAGGGATTTTAAAAATTTTTTAGGGGTTTTTAGAGGGTTTTTAGAGGGTTTTTAGAGGGTTTTTTGGGTAGTTTTCAGAGAGTGATTTGGAGGTGTTTTGGGGGAAGATGTTTGTATGGTGTGATTTGGGAGGGGGGTGTTTGGGTGGGTTTGGATCAAAAGGCTTGAGTCAATTTTCATTCATCCCCATCTCCCTCATTTCTCACTCATTTCCACTTTCTCCCCCCATTCTTCTTCCACCTACACTTCCACCCCCCCCTTCCCCCACTCTTTCTTTTTCCCTTTTTCACCCCACCCCCCTTACTTCTTCCCCCTCTTCTTCCACCCCCCCCCCCCCCCTTTTCCCTCCCATTCTCCACCCCACCCCCCCCTCCATCCTTCTTCCCCCCATTCTCCAGTCCACCGTGAAACGATGTTTGACTGATTTTAAGCGGACCCACCAAGATAACTGGCACTCCATGAGGTGGAATAATAATAATAATAATAATAATAATAATAATAATAATAATAATAATAATAATAATAAGAAGAAGAATAATAGTCAATATAAAAGATTAATAATAATAATAATAATAATAATAATGAATTTAAAAAATTATTAATAAAAAAAGAATAACAATAATAGATGGTTTTTTTAATTTAACAACTGCGATTTTTTATCGCTAAAATAATAATAATAATTAGCATTTCGTCAAAATAATTTTAATAATAATAATAATAATAATAATAATAATAATAATAATATTTTTGTTATTATTTGTTATTTCAATAATAATATAATAATAATAATAATAATAATAATAATAATAATAATAATAATAATAAATAATTATAATAATAGTAATAATAATAATATTATTATTATTATTTTTTTTATTTTTATTATTATTATTATTATTATTATTATTATTATTATTATTATTATTATTATTATTATTATTATTATTTTAATTATTATTATTACCACCACCACCACCAGATCTTCCTTCACACCCAACCAACTCCTCACCCTCACCGAACTTCTCGTTTCACCCAACTACTACGCTTGAATGGGGGGGGGGAGGAAGGGTGATGATGGTGATGATGATGATGATGATGATGATGATGATGGTGATGATGATGATGATGATGGTGATGATGATGATGATGATGATGATGATGATGATGGTGATGATGATGATGATGATGATGATGATGATGATGATGATGATGGTGATGATGATGATGATGATGATGATGATGATGATGGTGATGATGAAGCGGTGTTTCAATTAGAATTTTCAATTAATTTAGGTTATGGTTTCAAAAGGATGGCTTGGTGAAGAATGAATGAATGGATGAATGGATGAATGGATGAATGGATGAATGGATGAATGGATGAATGGATGAATGGGTGAATGAATGAATGGATGAATGGATGAATGGATGAATGGATGAATGGAAAGCTGAAAAGATTAATTAAAAAGTGAATAAATGGATGAATAGATGACTTGATGGATGGATAAATGGATGAGTGCATAAATAAATGGATGAAAGGATGGATGGATGATGAGTAGATGACTACATTAATAACCAACAAATTCATTTCAGATTTTTAATCTAACGCTATATAAATATTAGATTGGATTATTTTATTTTCAATTTGTTTCGAGTCCTCATAATATTAAAATAACTAGTGATCCAAGATGAGCTAATAATAGTAGTAATAAAAATTTAATTAATTGATTTATGATGGGCTGATAATAGTACTAATCATACTAATAGTAATAATGCTATTACTACTATCAATATTTTTAATAATAATAATAATAATAATAATAATAATATTAATAATAATAATAATAATAATAATAATAATAACAATAATAATAATAATAGTAATAATAATAATAATAATAGTAATAATAATAATAATAATAATAGTAATAATAATAATAATAATAGTAATAATAATAATAATAATAATATTATCAATGATAATGATAGTATTAATAATGTATGCTTAAAAGACTACTAAGTAATAATCATAATTAAATCAATTAGTTAAATATATTAATTGTATTAATTAATTAATTATTGATTTTTTATTATATTTAATTATATTAATTATTTATTTATTATTTATTATATTTCGATACAATAATTCGTAAATAATAATAAAATAATTATTAATTTCATATAAAAAATTAGAAAGTTTTTCATATAGAAAATTGAAATAATAAAAATTTCATCAAGTTATTTATGATTATATAATAATAAAAATTGTAATTAATTAAAATTTATAATAATATTAAAAATAATAATTTATTTATTAAATTATAATAATTATATTTATTATAATTATAATAATTATATTTATTAAATTATAATAATTAAGTTTATTATAATTATAATAATTATATGTATTATAATTATAATAAATAAAATTATAGGGAATCATCATAATAAAATTTAATGTTTTATAATAAATTTTCAATTTAAATATAATAATCATAATCATAATAAATTAATAATTATATTTTAATAATAAAAATAATAATAACTATTTGATTTTCGCTGTACAACGTTGTTTCTGGCATCATTTCAGTTTAAAAATATTTCTAGAATAAATATTCTTTGGGTTTTCAAGTCATAAAACGCATAATATAAAAATATCAAAAAATATAATAAAATCTTCAATTTGTATTCGGAACCATTCGAATTAATAATTAAATGAAATAATTAAATACAATAAAATAAATAATTATTTTTATTAATTTATTAATAATTAAATTAAATTAAAAATAAATAAAGTTTTTCTTCTTTTAAAAATTATTTAAAAGATGCTAATTTTTTCAACGCCGTGAAACTATTTTCAAAGTTACCTTGGTCTATTTGTGTCTTTGGCTCCTTAAATAGCCCCCCACCTGTATTGTCCCCTGTATGTTCGTATCAATTTTAATCATTTTATATATAGAAATAGACTCGGAAAGGTTATATATATATATATATATATATATGTATATATATATATATGTGTGTGTGTGTGTGTCCATATGTGTGTGTTTTTCTAGTTGTATGTATTGCCCTGGAATCATGTACACACAGACTTAATACAATAGAAACATATACGAATACAAACATATATAAATGACACTACTGTTTGTATATTTGTATATAACACACATTACTAGTATTACAAGTTCTATTTCGGTTGCGTTTGTTTATTTTTCGGCAGCCTCGTCTTAAAAGGTTTGTGAACTTGTTACAGTTGGTACTTTGCTAGTACTGAGAGTTGCTGGAGTACTGAAGACTGCTGGAGTACTGAAGATTGCTGGAGTTAGTAATACTGCTTTACTGAGGTTTGTTGGAAATAGTAATCAATAAGCTGTTTGTAGTGATGGAGTTAGTACTGCCAGTATTAAGTAGCATCACTTTTGTTTTATTGAGGTTGTACTACCGTCACTACTAGTACTAATTCAACTGAGTATTAGTACTAGTACTAATACTCATTTGAATAAGTAAAAAAATTAAAATTTTTTTGAATCAGTACATTACCAGTTATAAAATTTATATTAGCCAGTAAATTACTTAAGGATTTGTTGGGGTTATTAGATTACTATAAAACTCAGCTGGGTTAGTACAAATGATTTCAGGTGTCAGTATTGGAGTTTGTACTGTGGTTTGTGAGTATTATCGGAATAGTAAAACAGCTAGTAATACTGTTATGTTTTTGTTCTGTAATTTAGATACTGTTATGTTGTTAAGTATTTTTAATACTGTTATGTTGTTGTTGAGTATTTTTTATACTGTTATGTTGTTGTTGTTGTTGTTGTTGTTTTTGTTGTTGAGTATTTTTAATACTGTTATGTTGTTGTTGTTTTTGTTGTTGTTGTTGTTGTTGTTGAGTATTTTTTATACGGTTATGTTGTTGTTGTTGTTGTTGTTGTTTTTGTTGTTGAGTATTTTTAATACTGTTATGTTGTTGTTGTTGTTGTTGTTGTTGTTGTTGTTGTTGTTGTTGTTGTTGAGTATTTTTAATACGGTTATGTTTTTGATTTTCAAAGTGTAATCTACTGTTTTTATTACTGTATCAATACTGTACTGTAAAATACAAAACAGTACAATGGAAATACAATACAAACATAAGACAAATACAATACAAATACAATACAAATACAATACAAATACAATACAAATACAATACAAATACAATACAAATACAATACAAATACAATACAAATACAATACAAATACAATACAAATACAATACAAATACAATACAAATACAATACAAATACAATACAAATACAATACAAATACAATACAAATACTATTTATCAGAATATAATAAAATACAACACAAAACAATACGATGAAATACAAATACATCACAATACAATACAATACAATACAATACAATAAAAGACAATACAATACGAATATTATTATAGTGGCATTAACCCCGTAGAGTTTCGAGGCCACATAAATCTTAGTTTTTATTAAAGGTTCACGTGACAAATGTCGATGTTGCAGTCATAATAATAATAATAATAAGAATAATAATAATAATAATAATAATAATAATAATAAGAATAAGAATAATAATAATAATAATAATAATAATAATAATAATAATAATAATAATAATAATAATAATAACAACAATAACAATAATAATAATAATAATAATAATAATAATAATAATAATTAAAAAAAAAAAATAATAATAATAGTAATAATAAGAATAATAACAAAAATAATTATAAAATTTTTTTTATATATTATTATTAGTATTATTATTATTAATAATAAAAACAATAATAATAATAACAATAATAATATTTGATGTTACAGTTGTGAGTTTATGATGTTACCAGAAAATTCGAAATTTGACGAACAACGAAATAAAAACAAAACAACAATATGTCAATATACAAGAATACAACAACAACAAAAATCATAAAAACACAAAAAACAAACAAACAACAACAACAACAAAGTAAGATAAACAACAAAATAGAGAAAACAAAAAAACACACAACAACAACAACAAAATAGAAAGAAAAATAACACAAACAACAACAACAACAACAAAATAGCTTCAAAGCGATAATACAAAGACAAAAGACAACAGCAACAAAAAAACATTTTGAGTAACAACATAAAAACAACAAAGAATTTTTCAACATCGAGAAAAAACAAAATAACAAATAACAACATCAACAAAAGCAACAACAACATTAACAACAACATCAACAACAACATCAACAACAACAAAAACATGCAGCGAGTTGATGATGACGTGACATTGAATGGAGGTGAGAGATTTCTTATATTTTTCAAAAACAATAAAAATAATAATAAAATAATGACAGTAATAGTAACAATAATAATAACGAAATAAATAACAACAATAATAATAACGAAATAAATAACAAAAATAATAACAACGTCAAACGTAACAATAATAATAACGTTAAAAGTTAAAATAATAATTAAAAAAATAATATAAACAAGAGAGATAACAACAAAATTACGATAAAAATAACAACAATAACATCAACAGTAATATCAACAATAATAAAAATAAAAAGATCAACAATAAAAAAAATAAAAAGATCAACAATAATAAAAATAAAAAAATCAACAATAATAAAAATAAAAACCTCAACAATAATAAAAACAAAAACCTCAACAATAATAAAAACAAAAACACGTTTAAAAATAAAAAGATAAAACCAAAATTATTTTCAATCAAAAATAAAAAAATAAAATTACAGGGGATGTTGCAGAGAACAACATAAATAATGATAATAGTCCTAATAATAACAATAATAATAATCATCATCATCATATTAATAAAAATAATAATTTTGAATATATTAATAATAATAATAATAATAATAATAATAATAATAATAATAATAATAATAATAATAATAATAATAATAATAAAAATAAAAATAATAATAATAATAATAATAATAATAATAATAATAATAATAATATTATTACTAATCATAATCATAATAACAACATAAGTAATAATAACAAGAAGAATCATGAACAGAATGAAAATGAAAATAATATAAATAATAACAATAATAATAATAATAGAAATATTAATAATAATAGAAATAATAATAATAATAATAATAATGAAAATAAAACTAATAAAAAAGAAATAGGGATGAAGAGTGATGGGAAGGATGAGGAAGAAGAAGATGAAAATGATGATGATGATGTCTGTGCTAATGATGGTGATGAGAACAATAATAATAATAATAATAATAATAATAATAATAATAATAACAATAATA
>OX387261.1:5122258-5124758 GCA_947562095.1 Branchellion lobata | reverse complement strand
CACCCTCCCTCTTCCAAACCCCCCACCCTCCCCCTTCCAAACCCCCCACCCTCCGCCTTTCAAACCCCCCACCCTCCCCCCCCCCCCTCCAAACCCCCCCCCCTCCAGATGTCCTCACGCACCACAAGGTGGCGGAGCACAAGAGCAGCCTTGAGTTGAAACTGTTTGAGTTCCATCGTAAGTTGAGGATCAAGGGATACTGCAAGGGTCCTGTCAAGTACAAGTGAGTGAATTGGCTTCCCCATCACTCCCCATTCACCCAACCCCCTCCTCTCCCCCCCCCCCCCCCCCATCTTTATTTTTCATTCATTTACTCAAAATCTTCCCCCCTCATCTTCACTTTCCGTTCTTTCACCCAACCCATAAAGAAAACCACAAACCACCCTAGAAAAACCCACAATACCCCCCAAGCCCCCAAAAAACCTCTGGAAAACCCGCACTTACCCCTAAATCACCCTCAAAACCCTACAAACTCTCCAAACCACCCTAAAAAACCCACAATAACCCAACAAATTCACAAACCAGTCTGAAAAAAATCTAAAGAACCCCCAAACCCCCCAAATCACCCTCAAAAACCTCCACAAACCACCAAAATAAGCTTCAAAAACTCCCACAAACCCCCCAAATCACCCTCAAAAACCTCCACAAACCACCCTAAAAAAATCCTCACAAACCCCCCAAACCACCCTCAAAAAATCCCCCCAAACCACCCAAACCACCCTCATAACCCCAAACCACCCTCAAAACCCCCAAACCACCCTCAAAACCCCCAAACCACCCACAAACCCCCCAAACCACCCACAAACCCCCCAAACCACCCTCAAAACCCCCAAACCACCCACAAACCCCCCAAACCACCCACAAACCCCCCAAACCACCCTCAAAACCCCCAAACCACCCTCAAAACCCCCAAACCACCCACAAACCCCCCAAACCACCCACAAACCCCCCAAACCACCCTCAAAACCCCCAAACCACCCTCAAAACCCCCAAACCACCCTCAAAACTCCAAACCCCCCTCAGATTGATCATAGACCGTGAGAAGATGCTGGAGGATGCTTTCACGAAAGTTTTTATTTTTATTATTTTCAGTTTTTTATTTTTTATTGTTTATTTTTATTTTTATTTTTTATTTTTTATTTTTTATATGTTTTTAGATTTATTTTTATACTTCTCGTTTGTTATTTTTATTATCTATATGATTATGATGATGATGATGATGATGATGATGATGATGATGATGATGATGATGATGATGATGATGATGATGATAATGATGATGATGATGATGATGATGATGATGATGATGATGATGATGATGATGATGATGATGATGATGATGATGATGATGATGATGATTATGATGATGATGATGATGATGATGATGATGATGATGATGATGATGATGATGATGATGATGATGATGATGATGATGATTATGATGATGATGATGATGATGATGATGATGATGATGATGATGATGATGATGATGATGATGATGATGATGATGAGGATGATGATGATGATGATGATGATGATGATGATGGTAGTGGTGGTGGTGGTTGTTTTTTTTATTATTATTATCATTATTATAATAATAATAATAATAAAAATAATGAAAATGGAAAAAAAATAAATAAATAAAAATTACAATCCTTGTTATTATTATTATTATTATTATTATTATTATTATTATTATTATTATTATTATTATTATTATTATTATTATTATTATTATTATTATTATTATTATTATTATTATTATTATTATTATTATTATTGTTATTGTTGTTATTATTATTATTATTATTATTATTATTATTATTATTATTATTATTATTATTATTATTATTATTATTATTATTATTAATATTATTATTATTATTATTTTTTTTGTTATTATTATTATATAAATAAATATAAAAAATAATAAAAATAATATTTTTTATCCTTATTCAAGGTCATGAGTCTGAAGGGGAGGAGCTTACAAAAGTCAAAACTGCTCATCTCCTTCAAGGAGGAGGAGGGGTGGGTGTGCTGTTATCATTTTTTTTATCATTTTTTTTATATCATTTTTTTGAACTTAAATTTTTTAAATTTAATTTTTATTTTTAATTAAAATAACAATAAAAATATCATTATTATTATGTAATTAAAAAAAAAATATTTTTATTATTATTATTATTTGTTTTTTTTTATTTTATTTTTTGATTTTAATGATTATTTTTATTTTTTACATTTCAGAGTGGATTTCGGTGGACCGTCCAGAGAGTTTTTTTTTTTAATTTCAAAAAAGGTTTTTTTATATAATTTTTTCCCCATTAAAAAAACTTTTTTTTCAATTTTTTTATTTTTTGTTTTATAATTTTTTTTCAAGTTTTTTCGTTTTTTTTCTTTTTTTTCCAACGTTCAGTCAATTTGAATTTTTTTTCAATTTCAAATTTTTTTCAAAACTCTCTCAATTTACTCCCAAATTTTTGAAAAACCCAAAATGCCACTA
>OX387261.1:5109758-5114758 GCA_947562095.1 Branchellion lobata | reverse complement strand
TATCGCTTGAGATGGGGGGGGGGAGGGGGTTTGGGGGGTTTTTTGGGGGTTGTTTGGGAGGTTTTTTGTGAAATTTTTTAGGGGGTTTTTGGGGGTTTTTTGGGGTTTTTTTTGGGATTTTTTATATGTTTTTTTGGGTTTTTTAAGTGCTTTTTGTACTATCTTCGGATTTTTTTGTTGATATTTGGGGGTTTTTAGGTGTTTTTTAGAGGGTTTTTTGGTGGATTTTGGGGCTTTCTCTAAAGTTTTTGGGGGTTTTTCAGGGTTTATTTGGAAATTTAGGGGTTTTTTGATAGTGTTTTGGTGTTGTTTGAGGTTTTTGGGGTTTAAAGGGGTGTGAGGGTCGGATGAGTAGATTGGTAGAGGATGGATAAAGAAGTTTTTGGATGGATGGATAGATGGATGGATGGATGGATGGATGGATGGATGGATGGATGGATGGATGGATGGATGGATGGATGGATGGATGGATGGACGAATGTATGAATAAATGGATGGATGAATACTTGTTGACAATTGATGCAATGTTTCGGTTTTAATTTCAGTTTTCGCTTTCTAATCTGATTTAGATCTGTTTGATTTGTTTTAAATTAATTTTTAAACTTTAAATTCAGTATAAAATTGCTCAACTTAACAATTATTCATTCTTATAATTAACTTTATCAGAATAATAACTCGTTCAACTAATCTTTTTAAATTTCACATATTTTAGACTTATATTTGATTTTAGTGGAATCTTAATTCGGAAAAGTTAAAGCAAAAAAGTTTAAAAACATTTTAATTTTTTAAAGATTATTTTTTTAGAGTGTTTTCGATATTTTATTTTTGATAAATTCGCCTTGTGTTGAACGCTTAGTAGAACCTAGTTCGAAAAGTAATATCAATTTCAGGTTTGATTGTAAAATCTTATTGCAAAATGACGATGTTTTCAGAGGTGATTAAACGTTTTCAATTTTAAATTATAATTTATTATTTTCGCATAAATTTTTATTACTAACAGAATAATATTATTAAATCAAAATTTAATATCGGTTTTGTTTCATAGTCATACGCCTGACCACTTCATTGAGAAATATTTTTTTAACTAATTTTTCGTTCGTTTCCAATTCTTTTATCTTTTTGATTCTATGCCCAACATTTTTTAGAAAAAAACTACGTTCAATTAATTAAGGTTCTTTTGAACACAGGTCATAAGACTTTAATTATAAATTAATCAACTACAATTAATCAAGTGATATATATATATATATATATATATATGTATATAAATATATGTGATATTTAATATTTAATTCGATATTATCTAACTTGATTAAATAAAAATCAATAGAACTTCATTTCAATCTTTTTCGAATTTGTTCATTTTCTTGCATTTCAAATAAAGTAATACAAACCTTCCTTGTTTTATTCAAGTTAATCAAATCGGTTGTGTATCGCTAATTCCGCTCTTCAAAGGTGCTCTGCTATTTAAACAACAAAGTTTTTTATCATCATATTAAATTTTTTTTTAAATTTAATTAATAATTAAATTTAATTAAATTTAATTTAATTAATAATTCAAAAATATATTTCCAAGACAAAAGTTAGGACACTTTTCCAAACACAATGAACAGACCCCACAGCTTCAAAAAACTTTTCACAATCTCTTAAAATTTTTACCAATTCCTCAAATCTCCCACGTTTCTCTAAAATATCATCAAACCCCCAAAATCACCCATAAATCACCCATAAATCACCCAAAATCACCCATAAATCACCCAAAATCACCCATAAATCACCCATAAATCACCCAAAATCACCCATAAATCACCCATAAATACCCAATTTTCCAGCTTCTCAACACCCTCCGATCTTCCTCTTCCCGATGTAGTGATGTCAAATGGAGGAGGACTCAACTCACCGGCCTCTTACGACTCATCAATGAACAACAACCACTCCTTACTGAAGCGCTATATAAAGACCTCAGAAGGGTGGGAAGGGGGAGGGGTGAATAGAGATTGAAAGTAGTCAAGTAATATACACAAACATATACACACAAACATACATGTACAAACACACATACATATATACACAGACATACATACACAAACACAGACATATATACACAGACATACATACACAGACATGCATGCACAAACAGACACAGGCACAAATGTACAGACATACATACCCACCTACAGACAGACATACATACATAGACACACATACACAAACATCTTCACACAAATTTGCTCTAACTCATACAGACACACACACACACACACACACACACACACACACACACACACACACACACACACACAAACACACACACATGTCTAGCCACATAAAAAAGCACACACATTCTGTACACAAACACACACACACACACACACACACACACACACACACACAAACACACACACATGTCTAGCCACATAAAAAAGCACACACATTCTTTACACACACACACACACACACACACACACACACACACACACACACAAACACACACAAATGTCTAGCCACATAAAAAAGCACACACATTCTTTACAAAAACACACACACACACACATACACACACACACACACACACACACACACACACACAAACACACACACAAACACACACACACATACACACACACACACACACACACACACACACACAAACACACACACACATGTCTAGCCACATAAAAAAGCACACACATTCTTTACACAAACACACACACACACTCACACACACACACACACATACACACACACAAACACAGCCATACATGGAAGCAGTAATGATGGAGACAGCGACGATAAAAGCGGAAATAGTTGAAGCACTTAACAGCTTGGATGAGTGGATGAGGCCTGTGAAGGTTGTTGTTGTTGTTTTTTTATTATTGTTGTTTTTTTATTATTGTTGTTAATTTTGTTGTTATTGTTATTGCTACTTTTGTTTTTGTTATTGTTGTTGTAGCTGTTATTGTTGTTGTTATTGTTATCATTGTTGTTGTTATTGTTATCATTGTTGTTGTTATTGTTATCATTGTTGTTATGTTGTTATTGTTGTTATGTTTGTAATTAATTTTTTTCTTGTTGTTGTTTTGTTGATGTAGATGTTGTTGTTTTTATTTTTATTGTTATGTTTCATGTTGTGGATGATGTTGGTGGTGGTTTTTTTTTGTTGTTATTGTGTTGTTGATGATGAAAACCCAACCACCATTGAAAACACCCAAACACCCCTTCCCCTCCCCCCCACCCATACGCCAACCCCCCCCCCCCACCCCCCCACCATACCAGGTACAAAAAAACCTTTTGACGACTCTTGACACGGCTTTCGTCCAATCACAGCCGCTTGGAGTGGTGTTGGTGATTGGTGCGTGGAATTATCCATTTCAGGTCACTCTCCTCCCACTGATTGGAGCTCTAGCTGCTGGTTGGTTGCTATTTTTAGATCTTTTTGACTGTATTTAGATCTTTTATTTCCTCCTTCTCTTCCTCCTCCGTCTTTTTCTTCTTTTCCTCCTCCTTCTCCTCCTTCCCCTCCTTCTCCTCCTCCTTCTCCTCCTCTTCCTCCTCCTTCTTCTCTTCCTCCTCTTCCTCTTCTTTTTCCTCCTCTTCCTCCTCCTCTTCCTCCTTCTCCTCTTCTTCCTCCTCCTTCTCCTCCTCCTCCTCCTCCTCCAGGCAATGCAGTAGTGGTCAAGCCCTCAGACATCAGCCACCACTCCTCACAACTCATGCACCAACTCCTCCCCCAATACCTCGACAATGTTGGTTCTATAATAATAATAATAATTATTATTACTATTATTATTATTATTAATTATATTATTATTATTATTCGTATTATTATTATTATTATTATTATTATTATTATTATTATTATTATTATTACTATTATTCTCATTATTATTATTACTTTATTATTAATACTATTCTCATTATTATTTTTTCTATATTATTATTGTTATTATTATTTTAGTTATTTTATTAATATTTTCATTATTTTCATTTTTATCATAATTTTCATCATTATTACTATGAATATTACTATTATTATTTTATTATTTTGTTATTATTATTATTTTGTTATTATTATTATTATTGTTATTATTATTATTATTGTTATTATTATTATTATTATTATTATTATTATTTTTATTATTATTCCTAGGAGTGTGTGAAGGTGGTGATGGGAGGAGTGACAGAAACGACAGAACTACTGAAGGAGAAATTTGACCATATATTCTATACAGGTAGGTTAACATGAATGACGAATGGATGGATGGATGAATAAATGAATGAATGAATGGATGGATGGATGGATGGATGAATGAATGATTGAATGAATGAATGAATGGATGGATGGATGGATGGATAAATGAATGAATGATTGAATGAATGAATGAATGGATGGATGGATGGATGGATGAATGAATAAATGAATGAATGATTGAATGATTGAATAAATGAATGAATGAATGATTGAATAATCTAATCTAATCAAAACTTCTTTTCATCTTCATCCTCCTTTTACTCTTCCTCTTCTTCCTCCTCCTCCTCTTCTTTCTCCTTTTCCTCCTCTTCCTCTTCCTTCTCCTCCTCCTCATCCTCCTTCTCCTCCTCCTCCTCCTCCTCCTTCTCCTCAGGTTCTACCACGGTAGGACGAATAATTTACAAAGCGGCAGCTGAAAATCTGACTCCAGTTACGCTTGAGTTGGGGGGAAAGAGGTGGGAGAGGTGGTGGAAAAGGGGGGTGGGAGAGGTGGGAGAGGTGGTGGAATGGGGGGTGGGTAGATAATTGATGATGATAGGTGGGCGAAAGTGCGTATGGGTGGATGAGTAGATGGGTGGATGAGTAGATGGGTGGATGGGTGGATGGTTGGATAGATGGGTTGAAATGGATGGGTGGATGGGTGGGTGTAGGTTGGTTTAAACGAATGAGTGGATGGATGGATGGATGGGTGGATAGTGGTTGAGGTGGATGGGTGGATAAGTAAGAGTGGTAATGGTATTTGAACCTG
>OX387261.1:5082258-5087258 GCA_947562095.1 Branchellion lobata | reverse complement strand
ATAAAAAAATATAATAAAAAAATATTATAATAAAAAAAATATTATAATAAAAAATAAATTAATATCAAAAATCGATATTAAACAAATTTATAAAAATAAATTAAAAATAATAATTCAATTTCTTTTGGAAAAATAATAATATATTATTAATTCAATTTTGAAAAAGAAAAATAAAAATAATAAAAAAAGAAAATAATAAAAATAATAATAAAAAAAATTTTAACTCAAGTAATAATTTTTATTATTATTGAATTTTCATAATTTTTTTTATTTTCCAGAAAAAATTAATAAATAAACGTTTTTCCGAGATTAGAGAAAAAAAAATTCAGAAAAAAGTAGTAAAAAATTAAAAAATAATAATGAAGAATAATATAAATAAAGGTGAAAATAATAATAAAAAAAACACTAATAATGAAAATAATAATAATAATAATAATAATAATAATAATAACAATAATAATAATAATAATAATAGTAATAATAATAATAATAATAATAATAATAATAATAATAATAATAATAATAATAATAATAATAATAATAATAATAATAATAATAATAATAATAATAATAATAATAATACCAAGATGACAAGCGCAATAAGGGTTTACGCTAGACTCAAACCACCATCGTCACCAAACACCGTGGTAAACAGTAGTAGTTAATTAGAATTAATTAAGTAATTAATTAATTAATTAATAAGTTAATTAATCAATTAATTAGTTAATTAATTAAGCGATTAAGTATTGATTAATTAATCAATCATTGATTAATTAGCGTAATTATTCATTATTTTTTCACTTGTTTTTTAATTATTATTTTGTTTATTTATCTAACATTTCATTGAAGTGTTTTTTTATTCAGTTATCATTACAATTAGTTCTTTGATTATTTATTAATCAATTTAGAAATATTTAATTTTATTAATTATATAAATTTTTAATTGAGTAGTTAGTTAATCCTTTTTTAAATTAATTTTTCATATTGTTATTTCCAATTAATTCCTTAATTAATCAATTTATTTTAATTAAGTTTTTAATTAACATATTTATTCACTAACTATTTTAATTAGTTTCTTTGGTTTAAAAATAGAATTGTTTTTATTTTAATTTTTTCTCTTCTATCTCTTTATCCATTTAAATTTAATCTTTGCAATATTATTTAATCAAACCACAGGAAGCACTACTCTCACACACCATACAACACTACACCCCAACGCACCATGCCACACCACGCCACACCACGCCACACCACGCCACATCATACCACACCACACCACACCACCCCACACCACACCACACCACACCCCACCACACTACATTCACCACACCACACCATACCACACTAAACCACATCATACCACACCACACCACACCACACCACACCACACTACACCACGCTACACCACACCACACCATGCCACCTTACACCACACCACACCACGCCACACCACGCCACACCACGCCACATCATATCACACCACACCACACCACACCACACCCCACCACACTACATTCACCACACCACACCATACCACACTAAACCACATCATACCACACCACACCACACCACACCACACCACACTACACCATGCTACACCACACCACACCACACCACACCACACCACACCACACCATGCCACCTTACACCACACCACACCACGCCACACCACACCACGCCACACCACGCTACACCACACCACCACAGCATTACAAAATCAGTTCAGTCGGCGGAAAAGATTACTTCATATTGAAATCCACAAAAAAAAACAATAAAAATAATAATACTAATAATAATAATAATTATTATTATTACAATAGCAATGACTATAACACTAGCATCAATTCTTACAACAATAATAATAACAAAAACACCACCACCAACAACAACAAAAAAAACAACAATGATAATAATAATAATAATAATAATAATAATAATAATAATAATAATAATAATAATAATAATAATAATAATAATAATAATAATAATAATAATAGTAATAATAATAATAATAATAATAATATGAGGTTTAGTTTTGAGAGGGTTTATGGGGAGGGGGTGAGTCAAGGGGAATTGTATGCCGGTGTGGCCGAACCCATGATTGACAGGTTATTATTATCATTATTATTATTATTATTATTATTATTTTTATTATTATTATTATTATTATTATTATTATTATTATTATTATTATTATTATTATTATTATTATTATTATTATTATTATTATTATTATTATTATTATTATTATTATATTTATTATTATTATTATTATTTTTTTTTTTATTTTTTTTTTTATTATTATTATTATTATTATTATTATTATTATTATTATTATTATTATTATTATTATTATTATTATTATTATTATTATTATTATTATTATTATTATTAGTAAACTATTATTATTATTTTTATTATTATTATTATTATTATTATTATTATTATTATTATTATTATTATTATTTCAGTTTTCTTTCCGGCTACAATTGTTCCTTATTCGTATATGGGCAGGTATGGACGCATCAGAAGAGGATAAAAATATGAATAATAATAATAATTATTATTATTATTATTATTTATTATTTAAAAAAATAAATAATAATAATAATAAAATTGTATTATCAAAGAAAATAAATAATAATAATAAAAATGTTTTATTATTAAAGAAAATAAATAATAATAATAAAAATATTTTATTATTAAAGAATCGAAATAATAATAATAATAATATTTTATTATTATTTTGTGAACATTTTTATTTATTGCTCATGTTCATAATAAATTAAAAGCCTCACAAACCCCCACAAACAACCACAAACCCCCCCAAACAACCACAAAATCCCACAAACAACCACAAACCCCCACAAACAACCAAAAACCCTCACAAACAACCACAAACCCCCACAAACAACCACAAACCCTCACAAACAACCACAAACAACCACAAACAACCACAAACAACCACAAACCCCCACAAACAACCACAAACAACCATAAACAACCGATAAACCCCCACAAACAACCACAAACCCCCACAAACAACCACAAACAACCACAAACAACCACAAACCTCCACAAACAACCACAATCCCTCACAAACAACCACAAACCCCCACAAACAACCACAAACCCCCACAAACAACCACAAACCCCCCCAAACAACCACAAAAAACCACAAACCTCCACAAACAACCACAAACCCCCACAAACAACCACAAACCCCCACAAACAACCACAAACCCCCACAAACAACCAAAAACCCTCACAAACAACCACAAACAACCACAAACAACCACAAACCCTCACAAACAACCACAAACCCCCACAAACAACCACAAACCCCCACAAACAACCACAAACCCTCACAAACAACCACAAACCCCTCACAAACAACCACAAACCCCCACAAACAACCACAAACCCCCACAAACAACCACAAACCCCCACAAACAACCACAAACCCCTCACAAACAACCACAAACCCCCACAAACAACCACAAACCCTCACAAACAACCACAAACCCTCACAAACAACCACAAACCCCTCACAAACAACCACAAACCCCCACAAACAACCACAAACCCCCACAAACAACCACAAACCCCCACAAACAACCACAAACCCCCACAAACAACCACAAAGCCTCACAAACAACCACAAACTTCCCAAAATTCAAACAAACACCCAAACACACACATAAACAAACACACACACACACACACACACACACACACACACACACACACACAAACACAGACAGGCAGCGGCAAGACATACAGCATGACAGGGGGGGGGAGGCGAAAGGATGACAAGGGGGTCATGATGAGGGTGTTGGAAGGACTGTTCCAGAAGATCGAGAATAATAATAATAATAATAATAATAATAATAATAATAATAATAATAATAATAATAATAATAATAATAATAATAATAATAATAATAATAATAATAATAATAATAATAATAATAATAATAATAATAAAGTATACTCGCTAGCGGTTTCTTACATAGAAATATACAACGAATCCATCTACGACCTTCTACAAAACAACAACAATAATAATAATAATAATAATAATAATAATAATAATAATAATAATAATAATAATAATAATAATAATAATAATAATAAATTTAGTCTACACTCTGTAAACAATATAACACAAGCACGTGATCTGTTGTTTGCTGGCGATGTTTGTCGTGTGATGAGGGAGGTTAGTTAGGTGATCATTATTAGTTTTATCGTTATTATTACTTCTATTGTTATTATTATTATTACTCTTATTATTAGTATTATTTTTTTTTTCATTTTTATTGTTATTATTATTATTATTTTTACTACTACTATTATTTTTTTTCTTTCTTTTTTTTCTTTTTTTTTGTTTTGTTATTTTTTTATTGTTTTTGCTCCTATTGTTATTGTTATTTTACCACCACAGACTCCGGCCAACCAATCATCATCAAGATCGCATTGTCTTTTCACCATATATCTCACCATCAAACAACCACCATTATCATCACCTCCATCTTCTTCTTCCTCTTCCTCCTCCTCCTTTTCTTCGGCCATCGATGCAAAGTTTCAGCTGATAGATTTGGCTGGGTGAGTAATTGATGGAGGTTTATCTTCTTCTTCTTCCTCCTCCTCCTCCTCCTCCTCCTCCTCCTCCTCCTCCTCCTCCTCCTCCTTCTCCTCCTCCTCCTCCTCCTCCTCCTCCTCCTCCTCCTCCTCCTCCTCCTCCTCCTCCTCCTCCTCCTCCTCCTCCTCCTTCTCCTCCTTCTCCTCCTCCTCCTCCTCCTCCTCTTCCTCCTCTTCCTCCTCCCCCTCCTCCTCCTCCTCCTCCTCTTCCTCCTCCTCCTCCTCTTCCTTCTCCTCCTCCTCCTCCTCCTCCTCTTCCTCCTCTTCCTTTCCTTCTCCTCCTCCTCCTCCTCCTCCTCCTCCTCCTCCTCCTCCTCCTCCTCCTCCTCTTCCTCCTCTTCCTCCTCCTCCTCCTTTTC
>OX387261.1:5077404-5082058 GCA_947562095.1 Branchellion lobata | reverse complement strand
ATTATCATTATTATTATTATTATTATTATTATTATTATTATTATTATTATTATTATTATTATTATTATTATTATTATTATTATTATTATTATTATTATTATTATTATTATTATTATTATTATTATTATTATTATTATTTTTATTTTTATTATTATTATTATTATTATTATTATTATTATTATTATTAAAATTATTATTTTTGTTGTTGTTGTTGTTGTTGTTGTTGTTGTTCTTGTTGTTCTTGTTGTCGTCATCATAACGTTGAAGCCAGGCCTTCTTAAATTTTATTAAATTTTTATTATTATTCGTATTATTCACATTAACTACAAAAGTTTCACTTTTATTTGTGTTTTTATTTATATTATTATTTTTATTATTATTATTGTTATTATTATTAGTAGTATTATTATTATTGTTGTTGTTGTTGTTATTATTATTATTATTCCCATTTTCGTGTTTATGGGGGGATGTGGAGAAGGGGGTGTGGGGAGGGAGGGTGGGGGTGAGGGAGGGAGGAGAAGGGGTGGGGATAGGATGGGTGCAATTGTTTGATTGGTTGGGAAAAATTGGGGCGAGCTTTGGATGGTCCGACGTATATAGGTCATGTGGAAGAACGGATGGGTTGATGAATGAATGAATGGATGGAGGGATCGATGGATGGATGGATGAGTTGGTGAATGAATGAATGGATGGAGGGATCGATGGATGGATGGATGAGTTGGTGAATGAATGAATGGATTGAGGGATGGATGGATTTATAGAAAGATGGAGTGAGGAATTATTGGACGAATTAATGGATGGATAGATGGATGAATTGATGGATGAATGGATGGATGAATGGATGGATGAATGGATGGATAAATTGAGGGATGAATGGATGGATGAATTAACGAATGAATGAGTGGATGAGTCAATGAATAGATGGTTGGATGAATTAACGGATGGATGGATGGATGGACGAATGGATGGGTGGATGAGAGAAGCAGGGAAATAGCGATTGCCATTGTTATTTTTATTGTTGTTATTATTGTTGTTGTTATTTTTATTGTTGTTGTTATTTTTATTGTTGTTGTTATTGTTGTTGTTATTATTATTGTTGTTGGTATTTTTACTGTTATTATTGTTAATATGGTTGTTGTTAATTTTACCATCACTGTTTTTATTATTGTTATCGGGGGTTTCGGTATTATTATTGTTGTTATTATTATTGTTATTGTTATTATTATTATTATTAGTATTATTATTATTATTATTATTATTATTATTATTATTATTATTATTATTATTATTATTATTATTATTATTATTATTATTATTATTATTATTATTATTATTAATGTTATTATTATTTCTATCCGCATTTTTATTATCCTCATTGTTTTTATTGTTATTTTTATCGTTACTCGAGGTGATATGAACTTTTATGCTGCTGTTGTTAGCAACGTTGTTGTTATTAATATTATTTATATTATTATTTATATTATTATTATTATTATTATTATTATTATTATTATTATTATTATTATTATTATTATTATTATTATTATTATTATTATTATTATTATTATTATTATTATTATTATTATTATTATTATTATTATTGTTTTCATTTATATTATTATTATTATCAATATTGCTGCTGTCGTCATCAGTATTATTGTTTTTGTTGTCATTTTTGTTAAGATAGCTGCTATTGTTATTATTATTATTATTATTATTATTATTATTATTATTATTATTATTATTATTATTATTATTATTTTTATTATTATTATTATTATTATTATTATTATTATTATTATTTTTATTTTCATTATTATTATTATTATTATTATTATTATTATTATTATTATTATTATTATTATTATTATTATTATTTTTATTATTATTATTATTATTATTATTTTTATTTTCATTATTATTATCATTATTATTATTATTATTATTATTATTATTATTATTATTATTATTATTATTATTATTATTATTATTATTATTATTATTATTATTATTATTATTATTATTATTATTATTATTATTATTATTATTATTATTAGTAGTAGTAGTAGTAGTAATATTATTATTCTTATTATTATTATTAGTAGTAGTAGTAGTATTATTATTAATATTATTATTATTGTTGTTATTGTTGACTTGAAGGGTATCCACATGATTTATTGTTTTCATTTTGTTTTTGTTGTTGTTCTTATCCTGAAGATGATGAAGAAGATGAGGAAGATGAGGAAGATGAGAAGGATGAGGAGGATGAGGAGGATGAGGAGGATGAGGAGGATGAGGAGGATGAAGAGGATGAGGAGGATGATTGTTGTTGGAATGAGTAAATTGATTAATATTGTTTTTGTTTTTGTTTATGTTATTGATTTGGTAATGGTGGTTGTTGTTGTTGAGATGATTATTATTGTTGTTGTTGTTGTTGTTGCTGTCATTATTGTTGTTTTTGTTGTTGTTGCTGTCATTATTGTTTTTGTTGTTGTTGTTGCTGTTAAGATAACTATAATTATTGTTCTTGTGTTGAAGGATGTTGTTATTGTTGTGTTTATTTTTTTTGTTGTTGTGTTGTTTTAAAAGTAGGAGTTGTTGTTGTTGAGTTGATAGATGATTGTGTTGTTGATAATGTTGTTGTTGTTGTTGATAGTTTTGGTGTTGTTGTTGTTGTTGATAATGTTGGTTATTTGGTTGTTGTTGGTAGTTCTGGTGTTGTTGTTTTTTATTTTGTTGAAGTCTGTTATCAACAAAATGTAAATATGGCTGTTTTTGTTGTTGTTGATGTTGTTGTTGTTGTTGTTGAAGTTGTTGTTGTTGCTGTTGTTGTTTTTCTACATTGAATTCATTCATTTCCTTCACTGTTCCATCCTTCGCTCTCTTCCTTTTTATCCCTTTTTCCATCCATCCTTCCTTCTTCATCCCTCCATCCATCCATCTTTCCTTCTTCATCCCTCCATCCATCCATCCTTCCTTCTTCATTCCTCCATCCATCCATCCTTCCTTTTTCATCTTTACATCCATCCATCCTTCCTTCTTCATCCCTCCATCCATCCATCCTTCTTTCTTCATTCCTCCATCCATCCATCCTTCCTTCTTTATCCCTCCATCCATCCATCCTTCCTTCTTTATCCCTCCATCCATCCATCCTTCTTTCTTCATTCCTCCATCCATCCATCCTTCCTTCTTTATCCCTCCATCCATCCATCCTTCCTTTTTCATCTTTCCATCCATCCATCCTTCGTTCTTCATCCCTCCATCCATCCATCCTTCCTTCTTCATCCCTCCATCCATCCATCCTTCCTTCTTCATCCCTCCATCCATCCATCCTTCCTTCTTCATCCCTCCATCCATCCATCTTTCCTTTTTCATCCCTCCATCCATCCATCTTTCCTTCTTTATCCCTCCATCCATCCATCCTTCTTTCTTCATTCCTCCATCCATCCATCCTTCCTTCTTTATCCCTCCATTCATCCATCCTTCTTTTTTCAACGTTAGTTGTGGTGAAGATGGGGATGATGGTGATTTTTGTTGTAGTTGTTGATGATGATATTGGGCTGATAACATCATATTTTGTTTCTTTTGTTGATGTTGTTGTTGATGTTGGTGTTGTTGCTGCTGTTTTTGTTGATGTTGATGTTGTTGCTGTTGCTGCTGTTGTTGTTGTTGCTGTTGCTGTTGTTGCTGTTGCTGTTGCTGTTGTTGCTGTTGCTGTTGCTGTTGTTGTTGTTGCTGTTGTTGTTGTTGTTGTTGTTGTCCAAAGTAAATTTCCTCTCTTCTGGGGTATTTAGCGAGTGTATGTTGGGTACCTTCAAGGTATTCTTTCGGTATTTTTTTGGTATTTTGGTTGTATTTTGTGGGTATTGTTTCCATACCAACGTTGTATTTTGTTGACGTATTAGTTGAGGTATTTATCGAAGTTGTATGGAGTGGTATTAGTGTTGATGTTGTCGTGGTTGTTGAAATTATTTGTTGTTGTTGTTGAGAAGTTATTCCAAGATTTTGCTGTTGTTGTTGTTGTTGATGAGAAGTTATTCCAAGATTTTGCTGTTGTTGTTGTTGTTGGGAAGTTAGTCCAACATTTTGGTGTTGTTGTTGGTGATGTTGTTGAGAAGTTAGTCCAACATTTTGGTGTTGTTGTTGGTGATGTTGTTGAGAAGTTAGTCCAACATTTTGGTGTTGTTGTTGGTGAGTTTGATGAGTTCCTTCAACGAATTGTTGTTGTTGTTGTTGATTTTCCGTTCCATATAAAGTGTCTTTGGACAAATTTTTGTGTATTTCCAACAACATTTCCGTGTTGGCGTTTATGTTGTCGGTGATGATGACAATACCCTCAATATTTTTATTATTATTTTTATTATTATTATATATATTATTACTATTATTATTATTATTATTATTATTATTATTATTATTATTATTATTATTATTATTATTATTATTATTATTATTATTATTATTATTATTATTTTCATTTTTAGCGGAATGATTGTTTCGGTTCGATTCTTCTTTAAACCTTTTCAACTGGAAAATGAATATAAAAAAATAATAATAATAATAATAATAATAATAATAATAATAATAATATTGAAAAATGATGATAATAAAAATAAAAAAAATAAATAAAAAAAATAAAAATAATAATACTAAT
>OX387261.1:5067404-5069904 GCA_947562095.1 Branchellion lobata | reverse complement strand
TTTCTTGTTATTATTTTTTTTTCTATTGTTTTTAATTTTTTTCTATTGTTTTTAATATTTTTCTATTGTTTTTAATATTTTTTATTGTTTTTATTATTTTTGCTTATTGTTTTTATTATTCAACTTCCTAAACAAAGAACATAATGATTCGCTTACTCATGTTTGTGTTTACGTGAGGTTTATTATTATTCTTACTATTATTATTATTGTTATTCTTATTATTTCGATCATTATTATTATTCTTTTTATTTATATCATTATTATTATTCTTATTCTTTCAATCATAATTATTATTTTTGATGTTTATATTATTATTATTATTCTTATTATTTATATCATTATTATTATTCTTATTATTTTTATCATTATTATTATTCTTATTATTTATATCATTATTATTATTTTTATTATTTATATCCTTATAATTATTTTTATTCTTTCAATCATAATAATTATTTTTATTATTTATATCATCATTATTATTCTTATTGTTTATATCATTATTATTATTCTTATTGATTATATCGTTATTATTATTCTTTTTATGTACATCATTGTTTTTTTTTCTTATTTTCATCATTGTTTTCATCTTTTTCTTTTTTTCTTTTTTTCTTTTTTTTTTTTTCCTTTTTTTCTTTTTTTCTTTTTTTCTTTTTTTTGTTTTTTCCTTTTTTTTATTAATCTTTTATGTTTCTTTTTCTTTTTTTATTTTTATTCTTGTTTTTATTTTTTTTAAATTTTGCAATATAATATCTTTTTTTTCCCCTTTTTGTTCTTTCGGCATTTTATAAGCAATAATAATAATGATAATAATAATAATATAATAATAATAATAATAATAACAATAATAATAATAACAATAATAATAATAATAATAATAATAATAATAATAATAATAATAATAATAATAATAATAATAGTAATAATAATAATAATAATAATAATAATAATAATAATAATAATAATAATAATGATAAAATAATTTAAAAAAAAATAATAATAAAAATGAAAAAAATAATAATAATAATAATATTATTATTATTATTATTATTAATAATAATAATATTAATATTATTATTATTAATATTATTTTTAATAATAATAATAATATAAATAATAATAATTAAAAAAAAAAATAATAATAATATAAATAATAATAATAATAAAAACAATAACAATAATAATAATAATAATAACAATAATAAAAAAAATAACAATAAAAAAAATAAAAATAATAATTATAATACTAATAATAAAAATAATAAAAATTTCAATAAAAAAGAATAATAAAAAGAATAAAGAAAAATAGTAATTATATTAATAAAAATTATAATAATAATAAGAAGAAAACTTATATGGAAAAAAATAATAGAAAAAATAAAAAGAATAATAATAACAATATAAATAATAAAAAAAATAATAATAACAATATAAATAATAGAAATAAAAATAATAACAATATAAATAATAAAATAAATAATAATAACAATATAAATAATAAAAATAAAAATAATAACAATATAAATAATAAAAAAAATAGTAATAACAATATAAATAATAAAATAAATAATAATAAACACAACGCCTTCAATCGAACACACACACTGGCAGGCACAATCTAAAAAAAAATGGAAAAAAATTATAACAATTTCATCAAAAATAATGAAAAATAAATTACTACTACTAATAATAATATCAATAAAAATAATAATTAAAAAATAATAATAATATTAATAATAATAATAATAAATAAATAATATTAATAATAATAATAATAATAATAATAATAATAATAATAATAATAATAATAATAATAATAATAAAAATTAAATAATAATAATATTAATAATAATAACAATAATAATAAAAATAATTAAAAAAATAATAATAATGACAATAATATAAAAAAAAAATAATAATAAAATTAATAATAGAAATAATAATAATAATAGAAATAATAAAACTGATAACGAAATTATTTTTTATTAAAAAATCACTGATAGTAATCACGTTCTAAAGAAATGAAAATATTATCAATATTAATAGAAATAATAAATAATTTAAATAATAATAATAATGATTTTAATGAAGATGATGATTATTATCATGATGATTATTATTTTTTTTATCAAAAATAATAAGAATAATAAAAAAACAATAACGCCAAAGAGCATTCCTCGAAAGAGAAACAAAGGTGTTTAGCATAATCATAGAAATAAAAATAAAAAAAATATATAGAAACAAAAATAATAATAATAAAAAGATATATAGAATTGATAATAATAATAAAAAAAAGATAAAGAAATAAAAATGATAATAAAAAGATATATAAAAATAATAATAATAAAAAAGGATATGAACATAATAATAATAATAATAATAATAATAATAATAATAATAATAATAATAATAATAATAATAATAATAATAATTAAAAAGAGAGCTAGAAATAAAAAAAATAATAAAATAATATTGAGAAACAAAAATAAAAAAAATAAAA
>OX387261.1:5044904-5047404 GCA_947562095.1 Branchellion lobata | reverse complement strand
AAATTTAAAACATTAATTAGATGTGGCAAAATCATTTTTTTGATTAGATTAGATTAGATTATATGGAATTAAAAAGAAATAATGATAAATGATAATAAAAAGAATAAAATTTCAAAAATGTTGCTATTTTTAAAAAGATTAAGAAATCTCGAAATGATTAAGGGATCTAGAAATGATTAAGAGATTTGAAATGATTAAGAAATCTCGAAATGATTAAGAAATCTCGAAATGATTAAGAAATCTAGAAATGATTGAGAGATTTGAAATGATTAAGAAATCTCGAAATGAGTAAGAAATCTCAAAATGATTAAGAAATCTCAAAATGAGTGAAAAATCGCGAAATGATTAAGAAATCTCGAAATGATTAAGAAATCTAGAAATGATTAAGAGATTTGAAATGATTAAGAAATCTCAAAATGATTAAGGAATCTAGAAATGATTAAGGAATCTCAAAATGATTAAGAAATCTCGAAATGATTAGGAAATATCGAAATGATTAATAAATATCGAAATGATTAATAAATATCGAAATGATTAAGAAATCTCGAAATGATTAAGAAATTGCGAAATGATTAAGAAATCTCAAAATGATTAAGAAATCTCAAAATGATTAAGAAATCTCGAAATGATTGAAGAATCTTGAAATTATTAAAGAACCACGAAAAGATTAAAAAAACTCAAAATGATTAGGAAGATCAAGAATGATTAAGAAGATATGGAATGATTAAGAAGATATAGAATGATTAAGAAGATATGGAATGATTAAGAAGATATGGAATGATTAAGAAGATATGTAATGATTAAGAAGATATGGAATAATTAAGAAGATATGGAATGATTAAGAAGAAATGGAATGATTAAGAAGATATGGAATGATTAAGAAGATATGGAATGATTAAGAAGATATGGAATGATTAAGAAGATATGGAATGATTAAGAAGACATGGAATGATTAAGAAGACATGGAATGATTAAGAAGATTTGGAATGAATAATAAAAAAAAATATAAAATGATTGAAGAATTTTGTAATTAGTGAAATGTTTTTTACTTAAAGTATAAAAAAACGAAGAATGTGAAATTAAGTTTGACCTTAACCTCAACCCTAACCCTAACCCTAAACCCAACCCTGACCCCAACCCTGACCCTGACCTTAACCCTAACCCCAACCCTGACCCTAACCCCAACCCCAACCCTGACCTTGACCTTAAAACCAACACTTAGAAATTATTCTCTCAAAGTTCCTGAAAAAGAAAAAAAACTCAAAAAATTAAAAAATTATTTTTTTGAAATATTCACAAGTATGAAAAATATATAGAATTATGATAACAGAATGAATAGAAATAATAATAATAATAATAATAATAATAATAATAATAATAATAATAATAAACATAAAAATAATAATAATAATAATAATAATAATAATAATAATAATAATAATAATAATAAACCTTTGGCTGCTCTTTCAACAGCCAGCTTGATGACGTCGTGTGCGAACACGTACTGCGCCTGTTGATGAGGAAAATAAAATAAAAATAAAATAAAAAAACTAAAATAAATAAATAATAAGAGTTAGTTCTATTAATAGAAATAATAATAATAAAATAATAATATAAAAACAAAATAAATAACAATAAAAAGATTTAAAAATAACAAATAATAAATGATGGAATTATTTTTTATTGAGGAATAATAAATAAAATGATGATTAAGAATAAGGACAAAAAAAACAAAATGAAAAACAACAATAGAAATAATGATAATAGTAATAAAAAAAATGACGAAATAAAAAAGAATATTAATAATAATAATAATAATAATAATAATAATAATAATAATAATAATAATAATAATAATAATAATAATAATAATAATAATAATAATAATAATAATAATAATATAATAATAATAATAATAATAATAATAATAATAATAATAATAATAATAATAATAATAATAATAATAATAATAATAATAAATAATAATAATAATTATTATTATTATTATTATTTTTAGTATTATTAATAATAATAAATAAAAAAAATAATATAATAATAATAAGAATAATAATAGTAATATAAATAATAATAAAAATAAAAATAATAATAATAATAATAATAATAATAATAATAATAATAATAATGATAATAATAATAATAATAATAATAATAATAATAATAATAATAATAATAATAATAATAATAATAATAATAATAATAATAATAATAATAATAATAATAATAATAATAATAATAATAATAATAATAATAATAATAATGATAATAATAATAATAATAATAATAATAATAATAATAATAATAATAATAATAATAATAATAATAATAATAATAATAATAATAATAATAATAATAATAATAATAATAATAATAATAATAATAATAATAATAATAATAATAATAATAATAATAATAATAATAATAATAATAATAATAATAATAATAATAATAATAATAATAATAATAATAATAATAATAATAA
>OX387261.1:5037419-5044704 GCA_947562095.1 Branchellion lobata | reverse complement strand
AGGAGGAGGAGGAGGAGGAGGAGGAGGAGGAGGAGGAGGAGGAAGAGGAGGAGGAGGAGGAGGAGGAGGAGAGGAGAGGAGGAGGAGGAGGAGGAGGAGGAGGAGGAGGAGGAGGAGGAGGAGGAGAAAAGGAGGAGGAGGAGAAGGAGAAGGAGGAGGAAGAAGAGGAGAAGGAGGAGGAGGAGGAAGAAAAGGAGGAGGAGGAGGAGGAAGAGGAGGAGGAGGAAAAGGAGGAGGAAAAGGAAAAAGAAAAGAAAGTCAGGAGTTAGAATCAGTTGTGAGGAGTGAGGAGGAGTTAAAGGAGTAAAGAGAAAAAAGAAAAAAAATTACAAAAAAACTTGAAATAAAAATAAAATTATTTTATTTTGAAATGAAACAATTGAACAAAACGGTCGATGAAAAAAAAACGTTTAAAAGTAAACTTAAAAAAAATTATTTTTTTTGCCTGAAAGCAGAAAACAGTTTTTCGCCTTCCGTATCCACTTGTAAGCCTCTGTTGACGGGAGATTTTTATTATTTATTTATTATTATTATTTATTTTATTATATAATTTATTTATTATTATTATTTATTTTATTATATAATTTATTTATTATTATTATTTATTTATTATTATAATTTATTTATTATTATTATTTATTTATTATTATTATTTATTTATTATTATAATTTATTTGATATTATTATTTATTTATTATTTTTATCTATTCATTATAATTATTTTTATTTATTTTTAATTTTTATTATTTATTTGTTTTTCATTATTATTTTTATTATTTTTTTTTCTTTTCTTCATTATTTAATCATGTTTTTATTTTAATTTACATTCATCCATTTTTCATTATTTATCAGTATTATTATTATTTTTATTATTCATATTATTATTATTTCATATATTTTGTTATTATTTTCTATTCAATCATGTTATTATTATTTTTATTATTCATTTTTTTATTATTCATATTATTATTTTTCATTATTAATCATATTATTATTATTATTATTATTATTATTATTATTATTATTATTTTTATTATTATTATTATTATTATTATTATTATTATTATTATTATTATTATTATTATTATTATTATAATAATAATAATAATAATAATAATAATAATAATAATTATTATTATTATTATTATTATTATTATTTATGTTATTATTATTTTTATTTTTATTATTATTTTTTTTTTAATTGTTATTTTCATTTTATTTCATTGTTATTATTATTATTATTATTATTATTACTCTTATTGTTATTCTTATTATTATTCTCATTATTATTATTAGTATTATTATTATTAGTATTATTATTATTATTCTTGTTCTTATTACTATCATTGTTAATTTAATTTTTTTTATATTAATAATAATAATTTGTTTAAATATTGTTTTTCTCATTATTATATTAATAAAAAAAATAAAAATAATAATAATAATTTTTATTTTTATTATTGTTATTTTTATTATTATTATTATTGTTATTATTATTATTATTATTGTTATTATTATTATTATTATTATTATTATTATTATTATTATTATTATTATTATTATTATTATTATTATTATTTTTATTATTATTATTATTATTATTATTATTATTATTATTATGTTATATATTTCATCAATTTATTTATTATTATTATTATTATTTACTTGTTGATATGGAAAAGAGAGTTTTTGGTGTTGGCTGTCTCGAAATTGTCCTTGCTGAAAAAAGAAAGAACAACAAGGATAATAATAATAATAATAAACAAAAAAAAAAAACAAAAAGAAAATTAACTTTTTTGTTATAAATGAAAAAAATAATAACAAAAAAAATAACATTAAAGTTTTATTTATAAAAAAATTAATAATAACAATAACAATAACGTTTTATTTATAAATAAAAAAAATAATAATAACAATAACAATAACGTTTTATTTATAAATAAAAAAAACAATAATAACAATAACAATAACGTTTTATTTATGAATAAAAAAAATAATAATAACAAAAATAACAACAAAAATAATTGATAATTATGAATAACATATTGAAATAATAATATATTATGATTAATAATAATTATAATAATATAATAATTAATAATTAATTAACAATAAACTGATAATGAATAATAGAAATGATAATAATAACGATAATAATTATGAATAATAATAATAATAATAATTTTTATTATGAAAACAAATAATAGGAATCACTCTTTATTGAAAAGTCTGTTGAAAAAACTTTTTCCTTCTTCGCCACTACCAGCCACACCAGCCACACCAGCTACACCGGCCACACCAGCCACACCGGCCACACCAGCCACACCAGCTGCTGCGCCACTGCCATTAACGCCACTGCCACCACCGCCACCAACAGCGTCTTGTCTTGCTTTCTTGATACAATAGATGAGGGCGAGGAAGAGGAAGAAAGCCAGAAGCATGAATAGTATAGGCGCTGCTATCCATCCTTGGGGGGTTTGTGGTGATTTGTGGGGGGGGGGGGGGTTGGAGTGATTTTTGGGGGTTGGGGGGTGATTTTTTGGGGGGGGGGGGGAGGTTGGAGTGATTTTTGGGGGGGGTTAGAGGTTGATCTTATGGGGGTGTGGAGTGATTTTTGGGGGTGTGGAGTGATTTTTGGAGGGCGATTTTTGGGGGGTTGTGGGGTGATTTTTGGGGGGTTGGGGGGTGATTTTTGGGGGGTTGGGGGGTGATTTTTGGGGGGTTGGGGGTGATTTTTGGAAGGTTAGGAGTTGATTTTTGGGGGGTTGGGGGGTGATTTTTGGGGGGTTGGGGGTGATATGATTTTTGCGTGGTTGGGGGGTGATTTTTGGGGGGTGGAGGGTGATTTATTTGGAGGTGAAATTTGGAGATAATCTTTGTGGTTAGAGTTATGATTTTGGGGGGTTGGGGGGTGATTTTTAGGGAGTTTAGGAGTAAATTTTAGGGGGTTTGTGTGATTTTTTAGAGGTTTTGGGGGTGGAGTTACGGGGTTGGTGAAGGGAGATTCAGGTGGAATTTGAGAGGGGGGGGGGTGGTGTTTGGGAGTGTTGTAGTGCATTTTGGGGGTTTGAAGGGTTTATAGATTATATTATATAATAATAATAATAATAGTAATAATAATAATAATAATAATAATAATAATAATAATAATAATAATAATAATAATAATAATAATAATAATAATAATAATAATAATAAAAAGAAGAAGAAGAAGAAAAATAATAATAATATAAACAATAAATAATAATAAAAGTATTAATATTATTAATAATAATAACATTCATAATAATAATAATAATAATAATAATAATAATAATAATAATAATGATAATAATAATAATAATAATAATAATAATAATAATAATAATAATAATAATAATAATAATAATAATAATAATAATAATAATAATAATAATAATAATAATAATAATAATAATAATAATAATAATAATAATAAATTAATAAGTGACATCTAGTTATGGTTGACTGAAGCTTATTAAATGGGAATTAACCCGGACAAGGCTGTCTCATCTTTAATGTCAGATTAATAATAATAATAATAATAATAATAATAATAAAAATAATAATAATAATAATAATAATAAAAATAATAGTAATAATAATAATAATAATAATAATAATAATAATAATAATAATAATAATAATAATAATAATAATATCAGATAATAGATGACTATTCAATATTATTATTAAATGATTAATAATAGTAAATAATTATTTCATTATAATTTTAAATGATTAATAATATTATACAATTATTCAATAATAATATCAGAAAATTATTCAATATTACTATTGAATTATCAATATGATTAGCTGAGTCTCTTATACTAATATAGTTTAGTATAATATTGTTATTAGTTTATCTTATTAGGAAAATATTAATATAATGTATATATTAATATTTATATTAGTTAATTATTTATTATTAATGATGAATATATTAGATGAACATTAATATTAAATTAATTCTTAATATTATTATTAAATATTATTAATTATTAAAATAAAATAAAATATTAATATTCAATATTAGTATTGAATATTATTTATTTTCAAATAAAATTAAATAATTATCTGTTATTAATAATAAATTATTATTATTATTGATAATAAATTTTTTTTTTAATATTAAAATTAAAATAAGGATTTAATATAAATACAAAATAATCCTTTGTTGTTCAAAAAATATAATAAAAATATTTAAAAGTGAATAATGATTCAAATTCATATTATTATTATTATTTTATTTATTTTTTATTATAATTTTTAATTATGAGAATTAATTTCTAATTTTAACTAATTGTAATTTAATTTTAATAGTAAAAATTAATTAATTAATTAATTATAAACTAATAAAAAATACAAATACAAAAATCAATAAAATCATTTTTTTAAATAAATCATTTTGTTTCTAAAATCACATTAAAAATCTTTTAAAGGATTTTTTTAATTATTTTTTTCGAGGGTTGTTGTGGAGGAATTTAACCCAGTTAGCTATGACGTCATTTATTGTAACCAGCCTTTTAAATTTTCAAATAATAATAATAATAATATTATTATTATTTTTTATTTTTTAGTAATATATATTTTAATAATGAATAACATTTATTTGTATAATTAATATTTTAATAATAATTAATAAATAATATTATTTTTTATAATTCAATTATTATAACATTATTATTAATTATATTATTATTATTATAATAATATAATAATTAATAAATTATATGCAATTGAATAATAAAAATTAAAAATAATAATAATAATTAAATATTAAAAATAATAATAATAATTAAATATTAAAAATAATGATAATAATTGAACATTAAAAAAATAATAATAATTAAATATTAAAAATAATAATAATAATTAAATATTGAAAATAATAATTAAATTGAAATAATAATTCAAACATATTATTTAATTGTAAAAGTTAATTTTGAATAATATTGAAGGAATGGTGAAGGAGGAAAAAAATAGGTGATGAAAAAATACCAAAGAAAAAAAAATTTGGAAAAAAAAAAAAATAATAAAAAAAAATAATAAAAAGGTTATTTTTGATAATTCAAAATTTATTGATTTAAATTCAAAATAGAAAAAAAGAATTCAAAAAAATGGAAATTAATTGAAAAAAAACTTAAATTAAAAAAATAGCGATGAGAAATATAGAGTTTTTAATACTAATGTAAATAAAAATAATAATAGTGAAAAAACAAAATAATAGAAAAAATAAAATAAAATAAAAATATTAAAAAAGAAAAGAAATAAGTACAAAAAAAGTTTAAAAAAATGAAAATTGAAGATAATTTTGCGTTTTCAAAAAAAAAAGTTTAAAAAAAAAAAAATTTCAAAAAAAAAATACTTTTGTCGTTGTAGTGAGAAGCGGAAGGAGCTATAGAGACGTCGTGAGTTCCGTTGGTTGTTGTTATTGTTGTGTTTGTTGTTGTTATTGTTTGTGTTATTGTTGTGTTTGTTGTTGTTGTTGTTTGTGTTATTGTTGTGTTTGTTGTTGTTGTTGTTGTTGTTTGTTTTATTGTTGTGTTTGTTGTTGTTGTTGTTGTTGTTTGTGTTATTGTTGTGTTTGTTGTTCTTGTTGTTGTTGTTTTTGTTATTGTTGTGTTTGTTAATGTTGTGTTTGTTGTTGTTGTTATTGCTTTTGTTGTGTTTTTTGTTGGTGTTGTTTGTGTTGTTGTTGTGTTTGTTGATGTTGTATTTATTGCTGTTTTGTTTGTTGGTAAAATTGTTGTGTTTGTTATTATTGTTGTATTTTTTAAAATTACTGTTGTTAAGTTTGTTGTTGATGTTGTTGTGTTCGCTAAAATGTTTGGTTTCAAAGTTAACAATGTTGAAGTGAGAAGTGTGTCATTTGTTGTTGTTGTTGTTGTTTTTGTTGTTGTTGTTGTTGTTGTTGTTGTTGTTAGTGCTGAAGAGTTGATGAGAGGTGTTATTGTATCTTTTGTTGTATTAATTAATGTATTAATTGTTGTTGTATCTATGGTTGTTGCATTTCTGTTTATTTTTGTTGCTTTTTTATCTATTGTTGTTGTTGTAGTAGTAGAAGGAGGAGGAGTAGTAGTAGTATTATTATTATTATTATTATTATTATTATTATTATTAGTAGTAGTAGTAGTAGTAGTAGTAGTAGTAGTAGTAGTAGTAGTAGTATTAGTAGTAGTAGTATTAGTAGTAGCAGCAGTAGCACCTTCAGTAATAACAGTAAGAATTGCTAAGTCTGAAAAAAAATTTATCAAAGATTTGAAATGATAAATGATAAATAAATGAACTTTATAAATGATTGAGTAATAATATAAATTCATTTTTAGTTTCAAAACTATTTTTCTTTGGATAATAACATAATAAAAATCAATAAAACAGTAAAATAAAATAAATTATGATCTATAATTATATAGAATATCTTAATTAATAATTAATAATATAATAATTAATTAATTAATAATTAAATGAGTAATTAATTAATCATATAATAATTAATTAATTAATAATATAATAATTGATTAATGATTTGAAATATCATATTTTTTTAAATATTAATTATAATTATTTAAATCATTTTTTAAATTATTGTTTAAATTATAATTATAATTATTTAAATCATTTTTTTATTATTGTTTAAATTATAATTATAATTATTTTAATATTGTTCAAAATAATACTTTTAATTATTCTATTAATGTTTAAATATTAATTATAATTATTTTATCATTGTTTGAAATTTTAATTTTAATTATTTTAATATTGTTTAAATATTAATTATAAATATAATTATTGTACAATCAACCAACACTAACAGCAAAAGAACAGGATAAACTTCCTCATTTCAACGCTTAATTAACCAATTAATAAAAATCACCCATTATCATTATTATTATTTTCTTATCATTATCATTATCATTATTATTATTTTCTTATTTTGTTGTTGTTGTTTTTATTATTATTATTATTATTATAAAAACGAATATTATTTTTTTAAATTTATTTTTTAATTATTTATTTTTGTTATTATGTTTCTTTCTTTTTTTTATTATTATTTTTAATTATTTATATTTCATTCATTATCATTATAATTGATTATTAATTGTTAATTAATCAGATTAATAATTTTTCCGCTTTAATCATTCAATTCTTCTTTTAGCTACTTTTTTCAATTAACACTAATATTTTTTTGAATTAATAATAATAATAATAATAAAATTAAATATTTATTTTTATTTTATTTTCATTTTATTTTTATTTTATT
>OX387261.1:5027419-5032419 GCA_947562095.1 Branchellion lobata | reverse complement strand
ATTGAAAGAATAAACATTAAAAAAATTAAAAATTAAAAAAATAAACATTTTAAATGGGAGAAAATAGAAAAAAGATAAAAACAAAAAAACTCACGAAAACTTTTTTTTGAATTATTTTTATTTTTATTGTTATTAAAGAATAATAAAAAATCACAGCCTAACAATAGAAAGAATAAAAACGAGGGAAACAAAAGAGATAAAAAACACACTAATAATAGCAATAACTAAGAACAATAAAAATAATAATACAAAATAATAATACAAAAACAATAAAAAATATTTAAAAAAACAATGAAAAATAAATTTCGACAAAACGCCAACAACAAGAAAACTTACAAAAAACACAACAAAAACATCAAACAAACAAAAAACAAAAACAAAAAACAAAAACAAAAACAAAAAACAAAAACAAAAGAACGAGTAAAGACAATTGAGACAAAAATACCACAAAAACAACAAAAAACAACGACAAAAAAACAAAAACAGCAAAAACTACAACACAAAAACAACAAATCTACACCAACAAAAACAACAACAAAACAAAAAATTCGAAAAAAATACAAATAACAAAAACTATAAAACGAAAAAAAAATAGAACAAAAAAAACATTAAAAAACATGAAAAACAAAATAACAACAAACATGCAAACAACAACAATAGAAACAGCAACAACAACATTACAAACAACAACGAAAACAATAAAAACAACAACAAAAACAACAAAAACAACAATACCAACAAAAAAAACAACACAAAACAATAATACAAACAACACAAAACAATAATACAAACAACAACACCAACAATACAAACAACAACTACAAAAATAAAAACAACAACAAAAACACCAACAACAACATCTACAACAACACCAACAACAATACCAACAACAACACAAACAACAACACAAACAACAACACCAACAACAACACCAACAACAACAACCCCAACAAAAACATCAACAACACCAACAACAACACCAACAACAACACCAACAACAACACCAAGCCCACTTTGACATATGAACGCCATTAAGACAACCTTTTCTCTCAATGGTTCTTTGATGTCTAGTCAATGAAGCGATTAGTTGGTTGGGGGAGGGAAGGAGGTGGTTGGGTGGGTGGGGGAGTTGGGGGAGAGGGTGGTTGGGTGGGTTGGGGAGAGGAGGGGGTGGGAAGGGTGGGTAAGGAAGGGGGTGGGGAAGTGGGTGGGTAGGTGGGTAGGTGGGTGGGGAGGTAGGTGGGGAGGTAGGTGGGGGGGTGAAGAACTGGTCGGGTGAAGGAAGGGGGGAAAAGGGTGGGTGGAGGAGAAGGAAAATGGGTGGAAATGGATGGGGGGGGGGGGAAGAGGGGTTGAATGAGGGGGTAGAGGGATGAAATGGCGCTAGAGTGGAGTGGATGGAGTGGAGGGATGGAAAAAGGGAGCGATAGAGTGGGGTGGAGAAATGAGGGAGGGGGGTAGGAGGAACGAGGGAGGGGGGGGTAGGAAGGGTAGGAAGAACAAAAGGAGGGGATGGTGGGGGGTGGAATAGGTGAGTGGGGGGTTGAAAGGTGGTTGAGGAGGGTGGAAGGATTGGGGGAAGATTGAAATGGTAAGAGGGTGGGGTGTGGTAGGTGGCTGAAAAAAAAAGTGACTTTTTTTTTTCGTTTTTTAAACTAAATTTCACTAAATAATAAACTAAAAAATTTACTGTTGATGTTTTTTTAAATTTTTTTTTGGTTTCTAAAAAATGAAAAATGAAAAATTTTAATTGAAAATAATTTGAAAAAAAAACTTAGTACATTAAAAATTAGCAAAAAACAAAAAATTGGAAAAAAACGATTTGAAAAAATTAAAAAATAACGATGAGTTTTTTTTTCTTTATTTTTTTTTATAACTCAAAACACAGTTTTAATATTTAATCAATATTCAAGAGCAAGAATCGAACCCTGGACATTTGGGTTGGTTGTTGGGTGTTTGGTGGGCGCAGGGGGTGAGAAAGTGAAGAGGAAGAAGAAGAAGATGATGATGATGAATGGGATGGAAAGAAGAGTGGTAGAATGGATGGATGGATGGATGGATGGATGGATGGATGGATGATGAAAAATGATTGATGGGAAAATGGACGAAGGAGGAGGGAACGATTAGAAAAAAAATAGAAGATGGAAAAAAGGGTTTAAAAAATGAAAAACAAAAAAAATAAAAAATAAAAAAGAGGAAAAATAAAAAGATGAAAAATAAAAAGATGAAGATTAAAAAAGAAAGGGAGGGTTGGGTGAAAAAAAAATAAAAAAAAGAAAAATAATGAAAAAGATTAGAATGAAAAAAAACAAAAATGAAAAAAAAAAACTAAAGAAAAAAAAAAGAAAAAAAAAAAGAAAGAAAACAAAAAAAAGAAGAAAAAGAATCTAATCTAATCAAATCCTTTGTATAGCGCTGTTCAAAAAAAGAAAACAGAAAAAAAAATTAAAAAAATGAAAAAAAGATTATTGAAAAAGAAAAAAGGAAAGGAATTTACTAAGATGAGGAGGAAGAAGACGAAGATGATGATTTACAAAGACGAGGAAGAGGCGGAAGAGGAAGAAAAGGAGGAAAAGGAGAAAGAGGAGGAAGAGGAAGAAGAAGAGGAAGAGGAGGATGAGGAGGAAAAGGAAGAAGAGGAGGAAGAGGAGGAAGAGGAGGAAGAGGAGGAAGAGGAGGAAGAGGAAGAAGAGGAAGAAGAGGAGGAAGAGGAAGAAGAGGAAGAAGAGGAAGAAGAAGAGGAAGAAGAGGAGGAAGAGGAGGAAGATGACGATGATGCTTTTCAAAGATGAAGAAGAAGAAGATGAAGATGATGATTGATTTGGGAAGGTATTGATCAAGGAGAGAGGTATAAATACCCCAATACGCCGGAGTAACCAGAACCAGCTGTGAGGTAAGAATGACCTTATGTTTTCATTATTTAATGATTATTTTAATGAATTATCATTCATAAATTATTTTTTTATTATATTATTAAATATAATTTTTATATATAAATCATTCAATTATAATATTTTTTATTATTTTATTAATTATTTGATAGAGTTATTATAATTATAATTATAATTATTCAACTTTGTATTATTGTTTAAAATGATTCTTTTGTGATGATTTTTGAAATGTTTAACTTCTTAAATTATTATTTTTTTATGACATCATCCTTATTCTTATTATTATTCTTTTATGACATCATCTTCATTCTTATTATTATTGTTTTATGACATCATCTTCATTCTTATTATTATTCTTTTATGACATCATCTTAATTCTTATTATTATTGTTTTATGACATCATCTTCATCCTTATTATCATCTTTTTATGATATCATCTTCATTCTTATTATTATCTTTTTATGATATCATCTTCATTCTTATTATTATCTTTTTATGATATCATCTTCATTCTTATTATTATCTTTTTATGATATCATCTTCATCTTTATTATTATCTTTTTATGATATCATCTTCATTCTTATTATTATCTTTTTATGATATCATCTTCATTCTTATTATTATCTTTTTATGATATCATCTTCATTCTTATTATTATTCTTTTATGAGTTTATCTATACTCTTATTTTTATTCTTTTGTTATTATTATTTTTTCATTTTTGTTTATGGTTTTGTAGTCTTTATTAGATCAAGTCCAGACATACGCTGGAAATGTTACAAAAACACGGCGAATAGTCGAAATAAAAAAGAAAACATTTAATATTAATTCTTTTATTATTATTATTATTATTATTATTATTATTATTATTATTATTATTATTATTAATATTATTTTTATTACTATTATTATTATTATTATTATTATTATTATTATTATTATTATTATTATTATTATTATTATTATTTTTATTATTATTATTATTATTATTATTATTATTGTTATTATTATTATTATTATTATTATTATTATTATTATTATTATTATTATAATAATAATAATAATAATTATTATTATTATTATTATTATTATTATTATTATTATTATTATTATTATTATTATTATTATTATTATTATTATTATTATTATTATTATTTCTATTATTATTATTATTAATATTATTATTATTATTATTATTATTATTATTATTATTATTATTATTATTATTATTATTATTATTATTATTATTATTATTATTATTATTATTATTGTTATTATTATTATTATTATTATTATTATTATTATTATTATTATTATTATTATTATTATTATTATTATTATTATTATTATTAATATTATTATTTATATTATTAATATTATTATTATTAATATTATTATTATTATTATTATTATTATTATTATTATTATTATTATTATTATTATTATTATTATTATTATTATTATTATTATTATCATTATTATTATTATTATTATTATTATTATTATTATTATTATTATTATTATTATTATTATTATTATTATTATTATTATTATTATTATTATTATTATTATTATTTACCATTTTAATCTCATTGTTTTAATTAATTAATTAATTAATTAATTAATTAATTAATTAATTAATTAATATACTTAATCCATCCATAGATGAAGTTCACCACCTTAATCCTCTGCATCTTCGCCTTTGGTAATGGTTGAAATAATTTAATATAATTTAAGAATAATTAATTTAATAATTCAAATGACTGAATTCAAATAAATGTTAATTTTCAAAATTTATCTCTTCAATTATTTTATTTCAAATTTTTATTTTTTTATTTTTCCAAAGTTTTAACTTTTAAGTTATTATCTTTTGACTTATTTCTTCGCTCATCGCTTTTTTCCCATACTGCCCCTGACCTACGGAACTCTCTTCCACACAACCTCCGCTCGTCAACCTCGTTGTTAAACTTTCGTAAACTACTAAAAACTCACCTTTACCAAGACCTTTCCCTAACTTAATCCTTGATTGATCTAAGCGCCTCTGAGGCAACCTAGTTTGCGAACTGTGCGCTAAACCAAATTGTCCATTCATTCATTCATTCATTCCTT
>OX387261.1:5014629-5022129 GCA_947562095.1 Branchellion lobata | reverse complement strand
TTTTAACATAACCAGAAGTTTTGTAAAATTAAAAACCCCTCATTTTCACAGCCTACAAACAAAAAACCACGCCTTACCCAAGTGAAAATCAGTTTTATTGAAAAACTAAACATCTCTTATATTGATAGTTATGCCTGATATTTGTTTTTTTTGTTTGAAATATTTTTGTTTTTTGTTTTTCTACACAAATTATCAAAATTTATTTTTATATAAATTGAAAAAAAAATTTTTTTGATAAAAAATTCTTTTAAAAATAATACCTATGTACAATTATATACACAAAGTAAAATATATAAAAAACTTCTGATACGAATTAAAGAAATAAGATTTTATAGAAAAATAATAATGCCAGGAAAAACGAAAAAAACAAAATTATTTTTTTTATTTTTATTTTCATTTTTATTTTTTATTTTTTATTCTCAGCGTACAAGCAAAAGACGACGCACTACTATCCAAGTCAGAAATTAATTTTTTTGTTGAAAAAATCATTTATATTTATTCATTAATATAATTTTTTATAATAATTGGAAAAAAGATAAATAACTGAATTAATTAATTAATTAACCAATTAACTAATTAATTAATTAAGTGACTAATTAATGACTTGATTGAAAAATCTAAAATTAATATTTTAAAAACATTTTGCAGCCTACAAGCAGAAAACAACACACTACTACCCGAGTAATTGAATTTTTTTTTGGAATTAAGCAAAACTGTTGAAAAACTTAATCTATAACGTTGTATTTTTTTATTTTTATTTTTATTCATTTTCAATATTTTTCCATTTTTTATCTTTATTTATTTTTCTATTTTTAATTTTTCTTTAATTTTAATTTTTCTTTTTTTTTAATTTCTTTTATTTTTCATGTTCTTTCATTTTTTATCTTTATTTTTTCATTTTCAATATCAATTTCTTCCTTTCTCTATATTCATCTCTTTATTTTCAATTTATTTTTATTTTTCATTGTTACTTGTCTGTATTATGGACACAGAGATCTTCTCCTTGAAGACCACACTTCAAAATCCAACCAAACAAACGCCTTTTTTAGCAGCCTTCAAACAAACAAAACACATTTATTTATTCTTGTGAATAAAAACAACAAAACTCAAGAATGAAGTTCTGTAAATATGAAAATTGAGAAAAACTTTGTTTTTATTGAATAAAAAAAATGAAAGATTAATGAAATATTTTTTTTCATTGCTAAAAAAAATCCATTTTTTGCAGCTTACAAACAAAAAACAACACACCACTACCCAAGTATTTGGCATTTTTTTTCAAATGAAATAATACTGAAAATAAAAATTCAAAAATTTTTAAATAATTTTTTTTTCAATTAAAAACTTGAAAAACTTGAATTAAGTTTTTCAAAACATAAAAATTAAAAAAAAAACTTTGGTTTATTGAGTAAAAATAAAGCATCCTTGGAAGATTTTGGATCTAAAAGTCAAAAATTTTTGTTTTTTTTGAAGCTTACAAACAAAAGACAACACACTTCTACCCAAGTAATTGAGAGTAATTTTGTGGAAAGAATTATATTGTAAATAAAATTAAAAAAATAACTTTTAAAATAATTTTTTTATTAAGATAAAAATTTTGAAACTTACAAATAAATTATTTTTTCTTAAAAAAATGTTGTAAAAATTGTTTTTATTGAAAAACAAATTAAATAAGAATAATTGGAATAATTTGAATATAAAACTGAAAACAAAAATTTTTTTTTAAAAGATTTATTGGAAAAAAAATTCATTAAAAATAATTTCCTGCAGCTTACAAGCAAAAAACAACGCACTACTACCCAAGTAATGAGGAAGGGGGGTTTTTTTATTATAAAATAATTATAATTAAGAGGTTTTCATTATAAAATAATTATAATTAAGAGGTTTTTATAATAAAATAATCATAATTAAGGCGTTTTTATTATAAAATAATTATAATTAAGAGGTTTTTATTATAAAATAATTATAATTAAGAGGTTTTTATTATAAAATAATTATATTTGAGAGGTTTTTATTATAAAATAATTATAATTAAAAGGTTTTTATTATAAAATAATCATAATTAAGAGGTTTTTATTATAAAATAATTATAATTAAGTGGTTTTTATTCCAAAATAATTATAATTAAGGTGTTTTTATTACAAAATAATTATAATTAAGAGGTTTTTATTATAAAATAATTATAATTAAGAAGTTTTTATTATAAAATAATTATAATTAAGGAGTTTTTATTATAAAATAATTATAATTAAGGAGTTTTTATTATAAAAAAATTATAATTAAGAGGTTTTTATTATAAAATAGTTATAATTAAGAGGTTTTTATTATAAAATAATTATATTTGAGAGGTTTTTATTATAAAATAATTATAATTAGAAGGTTTTTATTATAAAATAATATTGATTTATTTATAATAATAACAATGAATAATTTTTTTAAAATTATAAAATAATACTCAAAATTAATTTTGCAGCCTACAAGCAGAAAACAACACACTACTACCCAAGTGAGGAAAAAAATTGTTTGAATCAATTAATTTTTAATGATAATTAAAATTAATTAAAATTAATCAAAAATAAATTAGGTTAAATTGATTTGTGAAATGAAGTTTATTCGGAAAAACAAAAAGTCATTTTTATTTTTAATTGTTTTTTTAATTTAATTAGAGTTAATTAAAATCAGATTTAAATTAAGTTGTAACATGAAGTTTTTTTTAAAAAAAAAACAAAATTAATTTTGATTGATAATTTCAAAAAATATTAATTAATTAAGATATCATTTATTTTATCAAATCTAAATGATAATTATCAATCTTTATTGTAATAATTTATTTTTATTTTATTTTATTTACTTATTTAATTCTTTTTTTAATTTTTCACAATGGTTTTAATATTGAGACGTTTTGAGTGGCCTCGAAACTCTACGGGGTTAATGCCACTATAATAATATTCGTGTTTGTATTGTATTGTATTGTATTGTGGCCTCGAAACTCTACGGGGTTAATGCCACTATAATAATATTCGTTTTTGTATTGTATTGTATTGTATTGTAAAGTATTGTATTGTATTGAATTGTTGATAAAAACATTTCTTCCAGTTCACCCATTTAAACTTATTAACTAAGGTATTATTCATTTTATCAACAAAATTTTTTTAATTAAACAATTAATTAATTAATTAATTAATTAATTATTAATTATAATTATTAATTCAATAAAAAATTAAAATAAAAATATTAAAAAAATTCTTCAGCATACAAGCAGAAAACAACGCCTTACTACCCAAGTGCGGGATGAAAAAAACTTTTCAAAATTGCTTAAAATTGAAAAAAAAACAAACTAAAAACTGGTTTAATGAATGCAAAATTACTCAAGTGTAGTACTTATTACTGAGTAATTTAATTAAAATTTAATTTAAAATTGATTTATTTGATGGAAATAATAATGAGGCGACTTAATTTTCAAACTGTGCGCTATAAAATCTTTTACCTCCATTCATTCCTCCATTTATTAATCTATTAATTAATTAGATAATTGATCCATTTGTTAACTAATTAATCCAATAATTCGTCAATACTCAACTAATTGCATAAAAATAATTTGCAAAAACCATTTTTCAAAATTATTTTTATTTATTACTTTTATTTATTTATTTTTATTTATTTATTTTTATTTTTAATTTTTATTTTTTGTTTTTATTTTCAAATTTTATTTTTTTTATTTTTTTCAGCTTACAAACAAAAGACTACAACTCTCCCTCCTCCAAGTGAGAGAAAAATAGAAAAAAAAAATTAATAAAATTAATTTTTCGTTAAATCAATTTAATTAAACATTAATTTGAATTAATATCTCTCCAATATTTGTTTAATTAAAAAAACAAAAACAAAAAAATAAAAGTACTGACAAAAAATAAGAAAAATTAAAAAATTAATTTTTAAAAATTTTAAGCAAAAATCCGAATAATAAAAACTCTTAAATGCGTTTTTCAGCCTACAAGCAGAAGACGACCACTTTTTATCCAAGTGAAAAAAAAACCTTGTTTAATTTTTTTCTAATAGTGAATTTGATGTGTTAAATTTTGTTGTTAAAAATGAATGAATGAATGAATGAATGGGTGAATGAATGGATGGATGAATGGGTGAATGAATGGATGGGTGAATGAATGAATGAATGGATGAATGAATGAATGAATGAATGGGTGAATGAATGAATGAATGAATGAGTGAATGGATGGATGTATGAATGAATGGATGAATGAATGCATGAATGAATGAATGGATGGATGAATGAATGAAAGATTGAAAAAATGAATGTATGAATGAATTGATGAATGAATGAATGAATAAATGAATGAATAAATGAATGAATTGATGAATGAATGAATGTACGATTTGACATAGCGCACAGTTTGCAAACTAACATGCCTCAATTTTAATTCAAAAATTAATTGTAATAATTAATTATTAATTAATTATTGAATTGAAAAGTTAATTTTAATTAATTATTCATTCAAAAATCATTTTCAAATAAAAAAAAACTAACGAACCCTTCATTTCAGCCTACAAACAGAAAACCACCACCGCTTATCCAAGTAAAAAAATTATTTATTTTTCTTATTTTTAGTTTTTTTTCATATGCATGAATATATATATATATATATATATATATATATATATATATATATATATATATATATATATATATATATATATATATATATATATATATATATATATATATATATATATATATATATATATATATATATATATATATATATATATATATATATATATATATATATATATATATATATATATATATATATATATATATATATATATATATATATATATATATATATATATATATTGCTTAAATAATAAAAATATGACATTTTAATTTTGATATTCACAGCTTACAAGCAAAGAGGTTGGTTTGAGTTAGTTTGTCTTTGTTTTTGTGGTTGTTTGTTTGTGTTTGTGGTTGTTTGTTTGTGTTTGTGGTTGTTTGTTTGTGTTTGAGTTTGTCTGTTGTTGTGTTTATTTGTGTTTGTGTTTGTTTGTGTTTGTTTGTCTTTATTGGTTTGTTTATGTTTGTTTGTTTTTTATTATTAGTTATGTTTGTTAAAGTTTTTCAAATTTAAGTTTGTTTTTCTATGTTGGGTTGTTTTTGTTGTTTTGTTTATATTTCTTTGTTTATATTTCTTTGTTGATTTATGTTTGTTCGTTCATGAATGTTTATTGATGTTTGTTTACGTATGTTTGTTTGTTTATGTTCGTTTTTTTTTTCATGGTTCTCCCCGAACAGAAATGTGGGGGAAATGGGGTGGATGGAGTGATTGTATAGAGTACACCAGACATCGTTCCAGGAAATGCCTCCCTGCTGGAGGTTAGTAGTCACTTCCTCCTCTTCCTCCTCCTTTTCCTCTTCCTCCTCCTCCTCCTCCTCTTCCTCCTCCTTTTCCTCCTCCTCCTCCTCCTCCTCCTCCTCTTCCTCCTCCTCCTCCTCCTCCTCCTCCTCCTCCTCTTCCTCCTCCTCCTCCTCCTTCTCCTCCTCCTCCTCCTCCTCCTCCTCCTCCTCCTCCTCCTCCTCCTCCTCCTCCTTCTCCTCCTCCTCCTCCTCCTCCTCCTCCTCCTCCTTCTCCTCCTCCTCCTCCTCCTCCTCCTCCTCCTCTTCCTCCTCCTCCTCCTCCTCCTCTTCCTCCTCCTCCTCCTCCTCCTCCTCCTCCTCCTCCTCCTCCTCCTCCTCCTCCTCCTCTTCCTCCTCCTCCTCCTCCTCCTCCTCCTCCTCCTCCTCCTCCTCCTCCTCCTCCTCCTCCTCCTCCTCCTCCTCCTCCTCCTCCTCCTCCTCCTCCTCCTCCTCCTCCTCCCCAGGATACTGCGTAGGCAAGAGCAATGAGGGTGAAAGTTGTAGCTTTTACAAAAAGAAGAAGAACAGTTATGGCCCCCTCAACAGTTACAGCCAGGAAGATTACAGTAAAGATTATGGAGGCAGTAAAGATTATGGAGGCAGTAATGATTATGGAAGCAGTAATGATTATGGAGGCAGTAAAGATTATGGAGGCAGTAAAGATTATGGAGGCAGTAAGGATTATGGAGGCAGTAAGGATTATGGAGGCAGTAAGGATTATGGAGGCAGTAAAGATTATGGAAACAATAATGATTATGGTAATGGTAAAGATTATGGCAATAATCCATATGCCTATGATAGTAGTAAGGATTATGAAAAAGGCGATGATTATGGCTATGAGAAAGGTAAATACTATGATAAGAAAAATGATTATGATAGAGGTAATGATTACGGAGTGGGTAATGATTATGGAGGCAATAATGATTATGGAGGCAGTAAGGATTATGGAGGCAGAAAAGATTATGGAGGCAGTAAGGATTATGGAGGCAGTAAGGATTATGGAGGCAGTAATGATTATGGAGGCAGTAAAGATTATGGAGGCAGTAAAGATTATAGTAATGATTATGACAGTGATCCTTACGGCTATAATACTGGTAATAATTATGACAATGGTGATGATTATGGCTATGAAAAAGGTAAATTCTATGATAAGAAAAATGATTACGTTAAATCAAATGATTATGGTAAAACTAATGATTATGGTAATACCAATGATTATGGTAATAATAATGATTATGGTCATAGCAATGATGATTATAAGAAGATTAATGATAATGATTATAAGAGTTCTGATGAGTTTGAAAAAGATCCATATTTTATGCCCTATGGACAGTGGTGAAAGATTAAGGAAGATTAAGAGAAAAACGGATTAAGGAAGATTAAGAGAAAAACGGATTAAGGAAGATTAAGAGAAAAACGGATTAAGAAAGATCAACATGAAAAATATTGAAGATTATTAACAATAGTAGGATTGAAAGAAGATTTACTTGAAAAGACTATTCTCATTGAATAAAAAGTATTAGCGATCATTAAAAAGTATAAAAAAATTATTATTTTTTTTAATTTTGAAAAATATTTGAAAAAAAAAACTGTAAAATTAGAATTATTAAATAATTCACAGTATTTTCAAAAATTTTTTTCAAAAAAAAATTTTGTTGTCTCAATGTCAGTATTTCATTTTGATTGGATAAAATAAATCAAAACTGGTCAGTTTTGTTTTTATTGAATTCGTTTTTTTCATTTTTTTTTGTTTTTTTTATTTTTCCTCCATTTTTTAGTTTTTTTTTCCGTATTTTTTGTTTTTTTTTCCGTTTTTTTTTGTTTTTTTTTCCCGTTTTTTTTTGTTTTTTTTTTCCGTTTTTTTTGGAATATGCTGAAAAATTTTGTTAGCTTGAAGTTTTTTTTCAATAAAAATTCCATCTAAAAACAAAATTAGTAAACTTTCTTAACAAAAACCTCCAGTAACAAACTTTTAACGGAAAAAAAACGCTTTAATTACTGAATTAATTAAATTATTCGACAAAATCAAATAAAAATTGTTTTTTTTAATTTTAAATATTGAAAAACAAGTTTTAAATTTAAAAGTTTCAATT
>OX387261.1:4997129-5002129 GCA_947562095.1 Branchellion lobata | reverse complement strand
CTCCTCCTCCTCCTCCTCCTCCTCCTCCTCCTCCTCCTCCTCCTCCTCCTCCTCCTCCTCCTCCTCCTCCTCCTCCTCCTCCTCCTCCTCCTCCTCCTCCTCCTCCTCACCCTAGTTCCCAGTCGTTCTTGAACTCATGCTTGCTCCACGACTTTATGATGCTTTTCAACTGGGTAGATATTCGCTTCTGCGTCTTGAGGAAAGAATAATAATAATAATAATAATAATAATAATAATAATAATAATAATAACAATAATAAATAATAATAGCAATAATAACAATAACAATAATTATTATAATATGAATAATAATGATAATAAAAATAATAAAAATATTGATAATAATGATATATTGGAAAAATACAACCAACCCGACCTATCCCATCAACTTCAATCACCCAACCCCCATTCCCCATTCCCCATCCCATCTCTTTCCTCTAGAACCTAACACCCACCCATCCTTCAGAACCCATCTACCCACAACAAAACACCCATCCAATCACCCCATCCATCCACCCACACTTATCACCCCATCCATCCACCCACACCTATCACCCCATCCATCCACCCACACCTATAACCCCATCCATCCACCCACACCTATCACCCCATCCATCCACCCACACCTATCACCCCATCCATCCACCCACACCTATCACCCCATCCATCCACCCACACCTATCACCCCATCCATCCACCCACACCTATCACCCCATCCATCCACCCACACCTATCACCCCATCCATCCACCCACACCTATCACCCCATCCATCCACCCACACCTATCACCCCATCCATCCACCCACACCTATCACCCCATCCATCCACCCACACCTATCACCCCATCCATCCACCCACACCTATCACCCCATCCATCCACCCACACCTATCACCCCATCCATCCACCCACACCTATCACCCCATCCATCCACCCACACCTATAACCCCATCCACTCACCCATCCCAAACTCACACATCCATCCCCCTATTCCACTCACCCTCAAAACCTTATATCTATCCACCAACCCTACCCACTCACCCACCTAATTCATTCCCCCAAAATCCATCCCACCCATCCACCTTCAAAACCTCCCATCCATCCACCCACCCACTTTACCCATCCATCCACCCACCTTACCCACCCATCCACCTACACCCCCTCATCCACTCACTTCACCCACCCATCCACCCACCCACTCATCCACACACACCCATCCACCCACCTACCACCCACCTACCCATCCATCCATCCACCCATCCACCCACCCACCTATCCACCCCACCTAGCCACCCATCCATCCACCCACCCACCACCCCACCTACCCACCCACCCACCACCCCACCTACCCACCCACCCACCACCCCACCTACCCACCCACCCACCACCCCACCTACCCACCCACCCACTACCCCACCTACCCACCCACCCACTACCCCACCTACCCACCCACTCACCCCACCTACCACCCCATTTTTCTCCTCATTGATAATCCTCCTAGCTTCGTTTCCGAACTCCCTGCTTGCAACTTCAAGCTTGAAGTAACGGCCCGCATTCTTCGCACAAGCGTTCAGAAGCTGTGGTGGGTGGGTGGGGAGTGGATGGGTGGGTGGGGAGTGGATGGGTGGGTGGGGAGTGGATGGGTGGTGGGGAGTGGATGGGTGGTGGGGAGTGGATGGGTGGGTTGGAAGTGGGTGGGTGGGTTGGAAGTGGATGGGTGGGGAGTGGATGGGTGGCGGGTGGATGATAGAAGGGTGGATGGGTGGGGGTGAGTGATAGGGGGTGGGGTAGATGGGTGATTAAAGGAAGTAGATAAGTGGAGGGGAGGGGAGTGGGTGAAGGAATGGGGAGAAAGAGTGAAAGAGAGGGGGTAATTTTTGTAGGGGTAGGTAAGTGGCTGGGTGAGTGGGTGAAGGGGGTGAGTGAGGGGGTTGGGTGAGTGGGTGGGTGAAGAGGGTGAGTGGGTGGGTGAGGAGGGTGAGTGGGTGGGTGAGGAGGGTGAATGAGTGGGTTAATGGGAGGGAGGTTAGTTTTGATAGGATGGGTGGGAAAGTTGGAGATAGTTTAGGGGGGTGAAGATAGTTTAGGGGGGTGAAGATAGTTTAGGGGGGTGAAGATAGTTTAGGGGGGTGAAGATAGTTTAGGGGGGTGAAGATGGTAACAGTGTGGATTAATTCTTCTTCCTCTTCCTCTTTTTCCTAACTCCTCACTCTTTTTTTTCCTTTTTCTAATTTATTATTTGTAACTCCTCTTCCTCCTCCTCCTCCTCATCCTCCTCCTCCTCTTTCTCCTCCTCTTTCTCCTCTTTCTCTTCCTCCTCCTCTTTCTCCTCCTCCTCTTCTTCCTCTTCCTCCTCTTCCTCCTTAACCCTTCCTAACCCTTTCTAACCCCTCCTCCTCCTCACATTGAGAGTCTGTAACACCACATGAGGATTCTTATGCGACATTCTCTTCATGATCGCCTTATACAACTGCTTGGAACTGGAAAAAAATAATAATAATGAAAATAATAATAATAATAATAATAATAATAATAATAATAATAATAAAAATATAAAAAATAATAACAATAATATTGATAAGAAAAATAATGAGTTATAAAATAATAACAATAATACAATGCAAAACAATACAATACCAATACGAAGCTTATCATAGTGGCATTAACCCCGAAGAGTTTTGAGGCCACATAATAATGGTAATAATTATGATGATAATAAAAATAAAATCCCTAATTGTTATCATAGTTATTATAGATATTATTAGTAGTATCATGAATCATTACTGATAATAAGATTGCTTCATAAAGAAAATAATAATTATTATTATTTTTAGTAGTAGTAATAATAATTATTATTTTTAGTAGTAGTGATAATAATTATTATTTTCAGTAGTAGTGATAATAATAATTATTTTTAGTAGTAGTACTAGTAGTATCAGTAGTATTAGTATGAATTAATTGATAATTTGAATAATTACTAACATTACTAGTAGTATCAACAGTATGAATATGTTGATAATAATAATTATTATCAAATAGTTATAATTTCAATTATAATTATGATCATAATTATAATTAGAGTTATGATAAGAATTACAATCATAAGTATGATTATTATTACATTTATAATTATTATTTTAATTATAATTATGATTATGGTTTCGAAACTCTACGGGGTGAATGCCACTATAAAAATATTTGTGTTTGTATTGTATTGTATAATAATGATTATGATTATGATCATGAATACAATACTATTTATGATTATAATTATAATCAATAATGATTATATTATAATTAAAAGTATGATTATAATTACAATCAAAAATGATTATATTATAATTATAATTACTCAGCCTGAGAAGCATTGGCACGGTCACACATATCCAGGATTAAGGTCCAGTCCTCCTCGGAGACAGGCCTGTCCTCATCTGTTGCTCGTTCTAGGGGGGGGGGGGGGGAGGAGGGGTATAATAATATGATTATTATTATTATGACAAATCTTGGAGATAATTATAATAATAAGTGATTAAATGATAAATAAGGATAATAATAATGATAATAAGTAATAAAATAAGCGATAAAAATGAAAATAATGATAATAATACGTAATAAAAAAAGATGATAAAGATGATGATGATTATTATTATTAGTGTGATAACAAGGATAAGTATAATATAAAAAGTAATATAAAGAATATGAAATGTGATAATGATATGAATAAGGAGAATTGTTAATACTAAATAAAAATAATGAAAATGAAAAAGATGATAATCGATATAATCGAAAATTGAAATATTATTATGAAAATGACAATATGAATATTAATACAACAATTTTTAATAGTATTTATACATAAATTGATGGATTGGATTAACGAATATGATTATGCGGAAGAGTAATTTTGGGATATTTAGAGATTTTGGGAGTCGTTTGCAAACATTGACCGCAAATTTGAAGATTTTGAGCTTTTAGATAAAAAACAAAATTTATTTATCAGTTAATTAACTTACCCACTTCGGTGTCAAAAGGGTTTGAAAAAAAATGCATTTTAACAAATTTCAAAACATGAAAATTTTAATTAAAATGTAAGAATATGTTAAATATGAGTACAAATAAAATATCAATTTTTTGAAAAAGTAGTCTTTTATCTAAATAGCAATCTGGGTGTTAAAAAACTACTCAAATAAACATCACATTACAATGATTTAAAAGTTGGTTTATTTTAAACTTGAAGTAGAAGTTGACCTATGCCGGAAATAATATTAACTTTTTAACAAATTAAATTTGAAAAAAAACACACTGAAAACTTTTAATTTTAATTTTTTGCTTTATCTACTAGGCTACTCTCTTCACCTTTTTCAAAAGTGAATTTTGTCAGCAAAATGATCGCACGCAACCTTGTCAAAGTTTCGGTTTGTAATGGAAATATATTTGAAAATATTTACAAATAATCTTTTTTTAAATTTTTTTTTTCAACCATCTCAAAACCTTTGACTTATCTCAATTATTAATTTTTAACTGCATGCTTTCTCCATCGCGAAAATAACCAATGACAAAATAAATCGTACATTAACCCATAAAACATTAATAAATAAATGTTTCAGGAAGACTTTCAATTTATTATTTCATTTTTTATTTTTACTTGATTTTTTCTTTTTTCCGCCAAAAAGAAAAGTCTCAGTAATGGCGTGGTCAAGCATTGTTCCACGGAGGCTCCATCGAAAACTTTGAAGGGTTCGAAGACTGTCATCACGGGAGAAAGAGGTGAGTAAGAGGAGTGACGATGGTGATGATGAAACTAAAGAATTTAAACTTTCAAACACCCATTTTGAATACCCTATCTCAAACACCCATTTTGGATATCCTATCTCAAACACCCATTTCAAAACCCATTTTTAAATAACCATTCCAACACTCTTAAACATCCATTTCAAACAAACTCAAATAATATTTCAAACACCCAACTTTTAAACAAATTTTTTTCAAATACCACAAATCT
>OX387261.1:4977129-4987129 GCA_947562095.1 Branchellion lobata | reverse complement strand
ATTTACTCTGACGTCGATGGACGAAAGAATTGAATTTAAAATGAAAATAATTATTTAAATTAATTTATTAAATAATTATTTAAATTAATTTATTAATTATTTATTTAAATTAATTATTTATTTAAATTAACTATTTATTTATTTATTTAATTAAATAATCAAAAAATATCAGTTAATCGAATTAATAAACAAGTATAAAATTTAATAAAAAAACTTAATTAATAAATTTAATTACAATTAATAAAAAAGTGAGTGATAAATTTAACTAAAATAATAATTATAATTATAATTATAATTATAATTATAATTTTTTGTTTTCATCAATTATAACAATAAAGTATAATTATGCTACAATTACAAATTATGATTCGAAATCATATTTATTAAACGTAATTATGAATTATAAACATAAGTCTAATTTTATTCATAATTATAATTCATAATTATAATCATAATTATAAAAATTATCATAATTCATAATTATATTAATAATTATATTAATAATTATATTAATAATTATATTAATAATTATATTAATAATTATAATCATAATTATAATTCATAATTATATTCATAATTATAATTCATAATTCAAATCCATAATTCAAATCCATTCAATCACTCATTTTTTCATTTTCTTCATTTTTGTTTTTAAATTAATTTTTTATTGAAGTTTTTCTAACTTCTTCCATTTTTTCTTCTTTTTTTCTTTTTTCTTCTGTTTTTCTTTGTATTTCGGAGTTTTTTTTATTTATTTTTTCTTTTTTATCCTCTCCGTCCACTCTCTTACTTTTCCGCTTACTTTCTTTTTAACACCTCCCTCCCCCCCTTCCCCCCCCCCCCCCTCCCTTCATTCCTTTCCCCCCTCCCCCCTTCCCCCCCCCCCCCCCCCCCCTCCCTTCATTCCTTTCCCCCCTCCCCCCTTTTCCCTCCACCCTCCTCCCCCCCCATTCTTCCATCCTCCCCATCCTCAAACCCCTTCCCTCACCTTTTTTCTTTTTCTTTTCCACCCTCTTCCTTTCATCCTTCCATTTTATTTCATCCACCCCTCCATCCTCCTCCATCCACCCATCCATCCTCTTCCATCCACCCCTCCATCTTCTTCCATCCACCCTTCCATCCTCTTCCATCCACCCATCCATCCTCTCTCATCCACCCATCCATCCTCTTCCATCCACCCCTCCATCTTCTTCCATCCACCCATCCATCCTCTTCCATCTACCCTTCCATCCTCTTCCATCCACCCATCCATCCTCTTCCATCCACCCATCCATCCTCTTCCATCCACCCATCCATCCTCTTCCATCCACCCCTCCATCTTCTTCCATCCACCCTTCCATCCTCTTCCATCCACCCATCCATCCTCTCTCATCCACCCATCCATCCTCTTCCATCCACCCCTCCATCTTCTTCCATCCACCCATCCATCCTCTTCCATCTACCCTTCCATCCTCTTCCATCCACCCATCCATCCTCTTCCATCCATCCATCCATCCTCTTCCATCCACCCATCCATCTTCTTCCATCCACCCATCCATCCTCTTCCATCCACCCATCTATCCTCTTCCATCCACCCATCCATCCTCTTCCATCCACCCATCCATCCTCTTCCATCCACCCATCCATCCTCTTCCATCCACCCATCCATCCTCTTCCATCCACTCATCCATCCTCTTCCATCCACCCATCCATCCTCTTCCATCCACCCATCCATCCTCTTCCATCCACCCATCCATCCTCTTCCATCCACCCATCCATCCTCTTCCATCCACCCATCCATCCTTTTCCATCCACCCATCCATCCTCTTCCATCCACTCATCCATCCTCTTCCATCCACCCATCCATCCTCTTCCATCCACCCCTCCATCCTCTTCCATCCATCCACCCATCCTCTTCCATCCACCCATCCATCCTCTTCCATCCACCCATCCATCCTCTTCCATCCACCCATCCATCCTCTTCCATCCACCAATCCATCCTCTTCCATCCACCCATCCATCTTCTTCCATCCACCCATCCATCCTCTTCCATCCACCCATCCATCCTCTTCCATCCACCCATCCATCCTCTTCCATCTACCTCCCCATCCTCTTTCATCTACCCCCTCTTTCTCTCATCCTCCTCTCCTCCTTCATTCTGTTCCCTGCCCTACCGCTTCGAGGCCTTCCGTATAACCCCCCTGCAGCTGCTTCCCGCTTTTTCCTCTTTCCACCCTGCCTCTCTCCATCTCTGAAGCGTTTCGATTTGACCTTTTCCGTTCGTGTCTTTCGATGCTTGGTGTTCTCTAGGCTCAAACTGTTCCGGTCTCTCTTTAAGCCCAACACCTCTGGGTCTCTCTCTAGGCTCAAGACCTCCTGATGTCTGTCCATCTCTAAGCTTAACACTTCAGGATCCAACCCCTCTGGACCCAGCCCTGAAGTTTCATCAGGGGCTCTTGTCATAGAGGCCGTTTTTCGAGGTTTGATGAGGTTTTTCAAGTATTGTTTTTTATTGAGTTTTTCTTTAAGTTTTGTTTTTGGTTTTACTTCCGGTTTTTTTTCTTCCGATTCGAGAGAAGATGAAGTCAGCTTTGTAGACATCTTGGAAAATGCTTTTTGACTGGGGGGTGGGTGGGTGGGTGGGTAGGTGGGTGGGTAGGTGGGTGGGTAGGTGGGTGGGGTGGGTGGGTAGGTGGGTGGGTGGGTGGGTGGGTGGATGGGTGGGGTGGGTGGGTAGGTGGGTGGGGTGGGTGGGTAGGTGGGTGGGGTAGGTGGGTGGGGTAGGTGGGTGGGGTAGGTGGGTGGGGTGGGTGGGTAGGTGGGTGGGGTGGGTGGGTAGGTGGATGGTGGGTGGGTGGGTGGGTGGATGGGTGGATGGTGTGTGGGTGGGTAGGTGGATGGATGGTGGGTGGATGGTGGGTGGGTGGGTGGATGGGTGGATGGTGTGTGGGTGGGTAGGTGGATGGATGGTGGGTGGATGGTGGGTGGGTGGGTAGGTGGGTGGGCGGGTGGGATGGTGAGGTTGTTGGATGGTGGGTGGGTGGTGGATTGGGTGGGTGGGTGGGTGAAGTGGAGTGGGGGTTTGTTGATTAAATTAGATTAGCATTAGATTAAATTAGATTAGGTTAGCATTAGATAAGAAAAGTTTGAGATTAGATCAAAATAGAATAGAATCAATCAGATCAGGTTAGATAAGATAAAAACAAGATTAGATTAGATTAGATTAAACTATATTAGATTAACCCAGGTTTGAGTTGTAAAAAGCGACAACTCAAGTAAAGAACAGACGCCGTGCTAGAGTGATTGATTGATTGGTTGATTGATTGATTGATTGATTGATTGATTGATTGATTGATTGATTGATTGATTGATTGATTGATTGATTGATTGATTGATTGATTGATTGATTGATTGATTGATTGATTGATTGATTGATTGATTGATTAATTAATTAATTAATTGTTTAATTAGTTACAAATTAATTACAATTGAAATCTCACGCGTAAGAGAGGAAAACATAAAAGGCCGCTGTGAGAACCATGAAAACCACCCACGGAAAAACCAACTCAAGCACTCCTGAGTGTCAAAGGTTTTTTTTTTGTTTTTTTTGTGTTTTTTTTCGTTTTTGTTTTTTTATGTTTGTGTTTTTTTTGTTTTTTTGTTTTTTTTTTTATGTTTGTGTTTTTATTGTTTTTTTTTATTTATGTTTTGTTTTTTTAACGTTTGTTTTTTTGTATGTTTGTTTTTTTTGTTTTTTTGTTTTTGTTTTTTTTTTTTCGTTTTTGTTTTTTTATGTTTGTGTTTTTTTTTTGTTTTTTTTAATGTTTTATTGTATGTTTGTTTTTTTTGTTTTTTTTATGTTTGTGTTTTTTATGTTTTTATAATTGTTTATTTTCTTTCCTGTTTTAAATTGTTTGTTTATATTTGTTTTTTTAAATATTTTTTTTGTTTTTGTTTTTTTTTATGTTACCCATGCTTGTACTTTTTTTTCTCATTTTTGTGTTTTTTTGCAGTTTTTCTGTTAGTTTTAAATGTATTTGTTTATTTAAATTTCAAAAGATTTTTTGCCAAGTTTGATAAATATTTGATAAGTTTGATATTGTTTTCAAGATTAAAAATTTTGTCACTGAGAGTTTGTTTTTTTTATTATTCTGAATATTTTTTATAAAAATTCTATGTAAAATAATTTAACGTATTCAAGTTATTGAGAAAAAAAAGAAAAAAAATTGAGAAAAATCAAATCATTGCGAACAAAATTATTTGAAAAAAAAAATCATTTGAAAAAAAGTCATTTGAAAAAAAATTCTTGAAAAAAAATCATCAAAAAATTTTTCAAATTGAAAAAATACTCGAATTTAAAAATGAATTTATCAAAGAATTGATACAAAAAAAAAAATTTTTTTTTAATTATTAAAAAAAAAAATTAATTAAATTTCAGTGAAATATTAAAAAAAATATAAAAGAGAGAAGATAATAATAATAATAATAATAATAATAATAATAATAATAATAATAATAATAATAATAATAATAATAATAATAATAATAATAATAATAATAATAATAATAATAATAATAATAATAATAATAATAATAATAATAATAATAATAATAATAATAATAATAATAATAATAATAATAATAATAATAATAATAATAATAATAATAATAATAATAATAATAATAATAATAATAATAATAATAATAATAATAATAATAATAATAATAATAATAATAATAATAATAATAATAATAATAATAATAATAATAATAATAATAATAATAATAATAATAATAATAATAATAATAATAATAATAATAATAAAAATAGCTTTAAAAAAAGAAATAATAATAATTATTATAATTATAATTATAATTAATATTATTATTATTAACAACAATAACACTAATGATAACAAAGTTTTCAACTCACCGCCATTATTTTTGGTTTCGACGTCGCTTTTAGCTTGTTTGCCAGCTTTGGAAGAAAATTTTTTATTTTAATTGTAATGAGTTTTAATTAATATTAATTTAAAATTATAAAGTATTCAACTTGTGAAGGGCACTTAATCAATAATTAACAAACCAATTTACTAATTAAAAAACCAATTAACTAACCACTTAATTAATAATTAACAAACCAATTGACTAACCACTTAATTAATAATTAACAAACCAATTAATAATTAACAAACCAAGTAATAATTAACAAACCAATTAACTAACCACTTAATTAATAATTAACAAACCAATTACCTAATTAACTGGTTAGTTAACCAATCAACTGGTTAACAACCCAGCCAAGCAAACGCGCACATTTAGAAAGACAACCACCAAATTAATGAAGCAACCAAGCAGTCAATTATATTATTAAGTGGTTAATTGGCTAATCAGGTGGTTACTTAATACAATACAATACAATAAAAAACAATACAATACAATACAACACAATACAATACAATACAACACAATACAATACAATATAATAAAACACAATACAATATAATACAATACAATACAAAACAATACAATACAAAACAATACAATACAATACAATACAATACAATACAATACAATACAATACAATACAATACAATAAAATACAATAAAATACAATACAATACAATACAATATAATACAATACAATACAATACAATACAACACAAACACGAATATTATTATAGTGGCATTAACTCCAAGCTTGATAAGCTAAATAGGTGGCTAATTAATTAATTGAATAATTAATCACTCAATTAATTATTAATTAGTTGAGTTTTTTAAATAGTTAATTAATTACAAATGAGAATCAGAATTCTTAAGAGGTTGGCCTCCTAATAATTATGATTGGAAAATTGTAACTAAGCAACCATTTAAACAATTTGTGCTGACAAGTACTCAATTAAAAAAATAAATAATAAAAAATAAATAATAAAAAATAAATAATAAAAAATAAAAATAAATAATAAAAAATAAATAATAAAAAATAAAAAAATAAATAATAAAAAATAAATAATAAATAATTGAAAAAAGAAGTTAAATGACTCAGGAATTTGAATTAAATTAATTTAAAAAAAAGTCAATTAATTAATTAAAAGTTAAAAGTTAATTAGTTAAAAATTAAAAAGTAATTAATTAAAAATAAAAAAACTAATTAATTAGAAATTAAAAATTAATTAATAAAAAATTAAAAGTTAATTAATTAGAAATTAAAAATTAATTAATTAAAAATTAAAAATTAATTAATTAGAAATTAAAAATTAGTTAATTGAGAATTACGACAACTTTCGTTTGTTGTTGCTGCTGTGTGTTGTGTTGATTCCTTGGTGATGTTTTTGCCACCTGTTGTTGAGGTTGTTGTTGTTGTTGTTGTTGTTGTTGTTGTTGTTGTTGTTGTTGATGTTTTTGTTGTTTTTGTAGTTGTTTTTGTTGTTGATGTTGTTGTTGTTGTTGATGTTGTTGTTGTTGATGTTGTTTTTGATGTTGTTGTTGGTGATGTTGTTGCTGATGTTATTGTGGATGTTGTTGTTGATGTTGTTGTGGATGTTGTTGCTGATGTTGTTGTTGATGTTGTTGTTGTTGTTGATGTTGTTGATGTCGTTGATGTTGTTGTTGTTGATGTTGTTTTTGATGTTGTTGTTGGTGATGTTGTTGTTGATGTTATTGTGGATGTTGTTGTTGATGTTGTTGTGGATGTTGTTGCTGATGTTGTTGTTGATGTTGTTGTTGTTGTTGATGTTGTTGATGTCGTTGATGTTTTTGTTGTTATTTTGTCATTGCTAGTTTTTTTTTGTTTTTTTTGTTCGTTGTTTTTAGTTTGCTTTTTAAATTTTTTCAAATATTTTTTCTATAACGCCGATCGAACGCGGCGCTATACAAATGTTGGAATTAGATTAACCTGTGAAGCAAAAAAATAAAATAAAAATTAATGAATTCATGTTTTTTCATAACTTCCTTCAAATCAACATCGACCACTTTTAAACAAACAATTTTTTTCATGACGTCTTCAAAAAAGTTTTTTATTTTTTTTTGAATTTTGAATTTTTGAATTTTTGTATCAACAAAAAAAAACAAAACGACAAAAAAACAACTAATTAAAAACAAAAAAACAACAAATAAAAAAAAAACAAAATTTAGGTGAGATTTTTAAACAAATAAATTTTTTTTCAGTTTTTATTTTTTTTATTTTTTTATTTTTTTATTTTTTAATAAGCTCATTTTTAATAAAAACATTTTCAAAATAATTCCAGAAAAACAAATTTTAAAAATTATTTGAACTAGAAACAATCTAAATTTTTTTTTTCCATTTTTGGTTAAAAAAAGTGTCAAATTTATTGTTCGATAAAAAGTGTTATGACGTAAGAAGGAGGAGAAATTTGTTTATTTTTCACTTTTAAATTTCCAATAAAATTTTTGAAATTAAGCAATGTGTTTTTTTCATTCAAAATCTTTCCAAACTCTTATCTTTTGATTAGATTAACAGATTAGATTAGTGTTGAAGTGGTCACGTGTGTGGTGTGTTGAAATGATCGTCTGCATGTATTGCCTTCATCTCACCTTCATCGCGTCGCTTGCTGATTCAGGTTACTTCACACACCACGCTTTATGCAAGCTACTGCGGTCAATGCATCGAACCTGTTCGATAATACAATACAATACAATATAATACAATACAATACAATACAATACATTACAATACAATACAATACAATACAATACAATACAATACAATACAATACAATACAATACAATACAATACAATACAAAACAAAACAAAACAAAACAAAACAATACAATACAATACAATACAATACAATACAATACAATACATTACAATACAATACAATACAATACAATACAATACAATACAATACAATACAATACAATACAATACAATACAATACAATACAATACAATACAAAACAAAACAAAACAATACAATACAATACAATACAAAACATTACAATACAATAAAAAACAATAAAATACAATACCACCCACCCATCTCATCCACCACCAACACCACCCTACTACCCCCCTCTCCCAACACCATCAACACCATATCACCACTCTACCTAACCACCACCCTCACCACCACCCCCACTACCACCTCCACCACTACCCACCACCCTCACCACCACCCTCACCACCACCCTCACCACCACCCACCACCCTCACCACCACCCACCACCCTCACCACCACCCACAACCCTCACCACCACCCTCACCACCACCCTCACCACCAGACCCACCACCACCACCACCAGACCCACCACCACCACCACCAGACCATATATTGGAGCTTACAAGACTTTTGGGCAGGAAAGCTAACGTCTCACAGAGCTCCAGAGAAGGAAACCACCAGGCTGAGATGGCTGTGGATGGCGACTCTGGCACCTTCTCTTGCACCCGGAAGGAAACAGAGGCCTGGTGGATGATGAGTTTAAGTGAGTCATACCTCTTCAGCAAGGTTTCGCTTCTGTCTCAGCAAACGTTGGTGATCGTTACGTCGCTATTTGGACCGATATAAAATAATACGATACAAAAGAATACAAATAAAAGAATACAATATGATACAATGAAAAAAAAATACAAGTCAATACAATGCAATACAATACAATACAATACAATACAATACAATGCAATACAATACAATACAATACAATACAATACAAGTCAATACAATACAATACAATACAATACAATACAATACAATACAATACAATGCAATACAATACAATACAATACAATACAAGTCAATACAATGCAATACAATACAATACAATAAAATACAATACAAAAAATCTAATACAATACAAAACTTCACAGTATAATACAGTACAATACAATACAGTTCAACACAATATACTACAATACAATACAATAAAAAACACTACAATACCTCACAATACAATACCTCACAATACAATACAATACAATACAATACAGTACAATACAAAACAAAACAATTCAATAAAATATAATATAACAAAATACAATACCATGCAGTACAATACAATGAAATAAAATACAATACAATACAATACAATACAAAAACGAATATTATTATAGTGGCATCAACCCCATAGAGTTTCGAGGCCACAATAAAACACAATACAATACAATGCAGTACAATGCACTACAATGAAATACAATACAATACAATACAAATACAATGCAGTACAATACAATACAATACAATACAATAAAATACAATACAATACAATACAAATACAATACAATACAATACAAATACAATACAATACAATAAAATACAATACAATACAATAAAATACAAATACAATACAATACAATAAAATACAATACAATACAATACAATACGATACAAATACAATACAATACAATACAATACAATACAATACAATACAATACAAATACAATACAATACAATACAATACAATACAAATATAATACAATACAATACAATACAATACAATGCAATACAATACAATACAATAAAATGTATATAGGATCCATAAATATTATCAACATATTTTCGCCCTTTTTCGTGACTTTTGTATGTTCCCAAAAACAATTTTTTCGAATTATTTTTTTTCCAAATTATACAAAAAAAAACATTTAAAACAAAAATAAAAAAACAACAACAACAACAAAAAAACTCTTTTGGAGTTTTTACAAGGTAGAACTTCGCAATCTCTCGCCGAATGTACATAAACACAAGTGTGAGAAAAAAAAATTAACCTGGGAGCACATACACAAAAAAAAACATACAAAGAAAGGAAGCAGATACAGGCGAGAAAAAGAAGAAAAAAAAAAAGAAAGCGAAGATTCGAGAAAAGTGAGAAAAAGAAAGAAAAAAGTAAGAAAAAGAAGGCAGAAAAAAATGAAAAAAACTCAGAAAAAAATAAAAAAAAGGCAGAAAAGAAACGCGCGGAGTGTGGAAGAAAAAAAAAGAAAAACAAAACGAAGGGAAGTGGTTATGGATTACCAAAACTGGCGCTGCGGGGCGAAGGTGAGGTACAGGCAGGTACGAATATCAACA
>OX387261.1:4954629-4974629 GCA_947562095.1 Branchellion lobata | reverse complement strand
TTAATCGGTTAATTAATTACTTAATCACATGTTTGGTTGGTACAAGTTTAATTGGACAGTCCACTGAACAGCTTTGAGTTCCTTTCTTAATTAATTTTTTAATGAAGTATTCGAACACTCCATTTCTTACTCACTAATTAATTAAAAAATTAATTATTACATCAATTAAAGATTTAATTAGTATAGTAATTAAAAAGTTTATTAGTAAATTAAAAAAAGAATTAATTGGTACATTAATTAGTAATAAATTACTCAGGTACTTTGTTACTTAAGTAATTAACTAGATAATAAAGCATTTCCTCTTCAAGCATCTGTTTAATTAAATAATTAGTTAAGTAACTAACTAATTAATTAAGAAATTAAATAGGTTATCAGGTAAGCAGGAAAGCAATAAGCACTAATTAATTAACTAATTAACTAATAATGATTAACTAACTAATAATTAATTAATCAATTAATTAATTAATTAATTAATTAATTAATAATCAATTTCTTAATTAATTAATTAATTAATTAATAATAAATACATAATTCACTAAAAAACCATAAATAAATAAAAAAATAAATAAATTTATTTATGTATTTATTGGTTCATTAATTAAGTTACTAATCAATTAACTAATTAATTAATAATAATTAACAAACTTAAAAGTAATTAATTAATTAATTAATTAATTAATTAATTAATTGAGTAATTAATAAAAACACTAAATAGGCTATCAGGTTAGCAAGGAAGCACTAATCACTAATTAATTGATTAATCAATTAATAATAACTAACTAACCAATAAGTAAGTAATTAATCAAGTAATTGAGTAATTAATCAATTAATTAATTAATTAATTAATTATTAAGTGATTAATTGCTTAATTAATAATTAATAATTAAATGACCCAATAAAAAAATACATAAATAAATAAAAAAATAAATAAATTTATTTATTTATTTATTGGTTTATTAATTAATTTATTTAATCATTATTTGTTATTGAATTTTATTAAATTTAATTTTCAAATAATTTACGTAATAAATTAATTTTTCTAATTAATTTTTGAATTAGAATTTATATTTTTTTCAATTTATTTTTTAGTTGAATTAATCTGTTATTCATTTTTTTATCCAAATGGTTATTTATTTTGTTTATTTTTAATTCTTTGTATAATTATAATAATTATTATTATTATTTAATTTTTTTAATTTTTTTTTTAATTATAATTTCTCGAAATCTGGTTTAATTTTCAGTTTATAAGTTGTTAAGTTCATCAAAATTTATTTTTATTTTTACAGGAATAAAATAATAAACAGAATGGAAAAATGGCAGGCGCTTAAACAGGAAGAGAAAGAGGAAAAGGAAAAAGAAGAAATAAAACGTACGGTTCAAAAGGTTTTGGACAAAAACAAAAACTTGAAAGATACAAAAAACAAAAATGATTTGAAGAATCTCGAAAATAAAAAAAAACTTGGTGAACAAAAAATGAAAACGGGTGAAAAAAAAACGAAAATTGATGAGAAAAAAACAATTCAAATAAAAAATGAAAAACCATTGAATGAAAAACCATTTGATTTGAATCATAAATCTAAAAAAAACGTAAAAAAAACTAGAAAAAATTAAAAAAATTTTTTGAAAAAATTTGAACCGACTGAAGTGTATGAATTAAAAAAAAACAAAATTATTTTGACGTTAGTGAAATAAAAATTTAAAAAATAAATTTATAAAAAAAACAAAATAAACGCTTTGAAAGCAAAACAAAAAACATAAAATATTCTTTATACAAAAAAACTTCGTAAAAAACGGATTATTAAAAAAAATTAGTTTGTAAGGTTGATAAGAAAAAACAATAGCAAAGGTATAATGATAATAGCTTTTTATCTCATAGGTTAAGCGCTATTAATGGTGATAGTGGTGATAAATTTTATGAAAAAAATACAATGAACACCAAGTAAATAAAAATAGATTTTCAAACGGGAAAGAAAAAAAAAACTTTAAAAAATAAATAAAATAAAAAAAAAATTAAAATAATTAAGGAAATCAATGTTTTTCTTGTTTTTCTGTCAAAATTTGAGTTTTTTTTAGTTTTTATTCGAGCAAAACCTATTTTATTCCAGAGTTTTGAAAATAAAGTTGGAAAAAATTTTTTTTGAAAAACAAATAATTTTGTTTTATGGGGTTTAGTTTTTTTATGATTTGATTTTTTTATTGAGGGTTGTGAAAAAGAAAAAATGACATATGAATGAATGAATGAATGAATGAATGAATGAATGAATGAATGAATGAATGAATGAATGAATGAATGAATGAATGAATGAATGAATGAATGAATGAATGAATGAATGAATGAATGAATGAATGATTGAATGAATGAATGAATGAATGAATGTATGAATGAATGAATGAATGAATGAATGAATGAATGAATGAATGAATGAATGAATGAATGAATGAATGAATGAATGAATGAATGAATGAATGAATGAATGAATGAATGAATGAATGAATGAATGATTGAATGAATGAATGAATGAATGAATGAATGTATGAATGAATGAATGAATGAATGAATGAATGAATGAATGAATGAATGAATGAATGAATGAATGAATGAATGAATGAATGAATGAATGAATGAATGAATGAATGAACGAATGAATAAATGAATGAATGAATGAATGAATGAATGAATGAATGAATGTACAATTTGTTATAGCGCACAGTTCGCAAACTAGGTTGCCCCAGAGGCGCCCAATTAATTAATTTCTCATAATGATTTCCTTAATTACTCAATTCTATTACTTATAAAAGATTTTTGGTTCCGTTTAGATTTATTTCGACGTGTTTCGAAAAAATGGAAATGAAAAAATCCGTAAAAAAAAATGTTTTGTTTTTTTTTTTGGTGTTGGTAGGAAAATCAAATTATGAAAATGAATTATTATGATATTTATGTATGAAAAATAAAAAATAATTGAATGATATAATAAATAAATGAATGAATAAATGAATGAATGAATGAATGAATGAATGAATGAATGAATGAATGAATAAATGAACAAATAAATGAACAAATAAATAAATAAATTAAAAAAAAAAAAATAAATAAATGAATAAATAAATAAATAAATAAATAAATAAATAAATAAATAAATAAATAAATAAATAAATGAATAAATAAATAAATAAATAAATAAATAAATAAATAAATAAATAAATAAATAAATAAATAAATAAATAAATAAATAAATAAATAAATAAATAAATAAATAAATGAATAAATAAATAAATAAATAAATAAATAAATAAATAAATGAATAAATAAATAAATAAATAAATAAATAAATAAATAAATAAATAAATAAATAAATAAATAAATAAATAAATAAATGAATAAATAAATAAATAAATAAATAAATAAATAAATAAATAAATAAATAAATAAATAAATAAATAAATAAATAAATAAATAAATAAATAAATAAATAAATAAATAAATAAATAAATAAATAAATAAATAAATAAATAAATAAATAAATAAATAAATAAATAAATAAATAAATAAATAAATAAATAAATAAATAAATAAATAAATAAATAAATAAATAAATAAATAAATAAATAAATAAATAAATAAATAAATAAATAAATAAATAAATAAGTAAATAAATAAATAAATAAATAAATGAATAAATAAATAAATAAATGAATGAATAAATAAATGAATAAATAAATAAATAAATAATTAATTAATTTATGAATGAAGGAATAAATAAATAATTAATTAATTTATGAATGAAGGAATAAATAAATAAATAATAAATAAATAAATAATAATTAAATAAATAATTTAACGAATAAATAAAATTATGTATTTACTTAAGAATTTAAAAAATTATTATAAATAAAAACAAATTTAAAATTTATTATTAAAAAAATAAATTTAAAAATTTTTTATTATTAAAAAAATTTTTTTTTAATTTATTATCAAAAAAGAAATAAAAATGTTTTTATCATTAAACTAGAAATTAAAATATTATATAAACAAATATTTAAAAAAAAATATATATAATATTATTTAATTATTTCAACTATATTTCTGAATTATTCGCGTAGCTTATATCAGGAGGTTAAACGTGCCTTTTGATTCATTTTTTTTTGTTTTGTTTTGAAAAACAAAACTCTGTTTTTTGTGCGTTGAGTTTTTTTTCTATTTTGATTTTTTTCAAGAATCTCATCAATTGTTTTTTTTCAAAAGATTTTTCATCGAATGCTTTTTAAACCTTTTCCGGTTTCTTTCAAGGCTTGGAAGGTTATAAGCAAAATGTTGCGTTGGTCGGCCAACTTGTGGTTGTTGTGGGTGTTGTTGTTGTAGGTGTTGTTGTTGTGGGTGTTGTTGTTGTGGGTGTTGTAGGTATTTTTGTGGATGTTGCTATTGTTGTTGTTGTTGTTGTTGTGGATATTGTTTTGTTGTTGTTGTTGTGGGTGGATGTTGTTGTTGTTGTGGGTGGATGTTGTTGTTGTTGTGGGTGGATGTTGTTGTTGTTGTGGGTGGATGTTGTCGTTGTTGTTGTTGTTGTTGTTGTGGTTGTTGTTGTTGTTGTTTTTCAGGTGCAGTATTTTTGCCTACTCAATTTATTTTCAAAGATTTTTTTTTTCTTTTTTTCATTTTCCCATTTTTTTTGTTTTTTCTTGTTTTTTAATTTTATTTTTCTGTTTTTTATTCAATTCTTTTTTTTTTAATTTTTTACATTTTGATTTTTCTATCATTTCGAATAAACTTGTAAGCAAACATTTTTGTTTTTTTTTAATTTTTTTTTTTCCAATCGTAATCAAATTATTCGATAATTTTTTTTCTTTTTTTTTATTTCTCATCCTATTTGTTATACATTTTTTTGGAGCAAAACTTCCTATTTTTTCATTTTTTTTATTTCCATTTCCTTTTTTTTTTTTGTTTAAATACTTTTTATTTTTTTCTTCTTTTTTTTCACCACATTTTTTTATGGTTTTTATTATCACTGAAATACTATTGGCGTGTTTTTCATCGTTTTTATCATTTTTTCTCCCATTTTTATTCGAATTTTTCTGAAATTTTTCATTTTTTTCATTTCTGTTTTTTTTCTTTTCCAACTCCGAATGTTTTCCATCATTCATTTTTGTTTTTTTAGCTCTTTTTTCGAATCGATCTCTAACGTTTTTTTTCAAAACCTTTTTTTTCTTTCCTGTTTTTTTTCTCGTTTTCACAAAAACTTCAGTTTCTCCCATTTTAGATCCAACCAATGAAGAAAAACAGTTTCCTCTTCCAGAAAAATGTTTTTTCTTAACTTTATTTTTCTCTATTTTCATTTTTTTATTTTTTTCTGTTTTCAATCTTTTTTTTTCACCATTGTCTTCATATCTCCTTCCAATAAACTCAATTTCGTCAAAAATACAACCACCAGCTTTTTTTTCTTTTTTTTTCGAATTAAATTTCCCGCCTTTTTTTCTCGAAAAAAATTCATCCTCCCCAAATCTTGATGTTGGGACTTTAAACCGATCAATTTTTATTTTTTCTGGAAAAACTTTACATTTTTTTTTTGTTTTTTTTCTTTTTTCTTTCCCACCTCGATCACCACCATTGTCTGGATGAGTTAAAAAGGCGATTTTGGAAGCGAAAAACGTTTTTGAAGAATCGAAGTTGGCGCGAAGTTTGGCAGGGATTGAGTGGTTTGGAAGGGATCTCGAAGAAGAATATATCTTGAAAAATTTGGATTTAGGATAGATTTTGAAAGATTCTGATGAAAGATTAGATTTTAAAGATTTGATAAAAGGTTTGGATTTAGAAGATTTAGAAGTAGGATTAGATTTGAAGGATTTAGAGGTAGGATTAGATTTGAAGGATTTAGAAGTAGGATTAGATTTGAAGGATTTAGAGGTAGGATTAGATTTGAAGGATTTAGAAGTAGGATTAGATTTGAAAGATTTAGAGGTAGGATTAGATTTGAAGGATTTAGAGGTAGGATTAGATTTGAAAGATTTAGAGGTAGGATTAGATTTGAAGGATTTAGAGGTAGGATTAGATTTGAAGGATTTAGAGGTAGGATTAGATTTGAAGGATTTAGAGGTAGGATTAGATTTGAAGGATTTAGAGGTAGGATTAGATTCGAAAGATTTAGAAGTAGGGTAGTTTAATGAGGTAGGAAAGGAAGAGGTTTGAGAGTTGGAAGTAAAAATACATAGCGGTGTTTTTGTCGATCGTTGTTGTTGTTGGTGTTTTTGTTGGTGGTGGTGTTGTTGTTGTTGTTGGTGTTGTTGTTGTTGTTGTTGGTGGTGTTGGTGTTGTAGTTGTTGGTGGTGTTGGTGTTGTGGTTGTTTTAGTTGTTGTCGTTGTCGTTGTTGTTGTCGTTGGTGTTGTTGTTGTTGAAATTGTTGTCGTTGTTGTTGTTGAAATTGTTGTTGTTGTTGTTGAAATTGTTGTTGTTGTTTGAATTGTTGTTGTCGTTGTTGTTGTTGGAATTGTTGTTGTTGTCGTTGTTGGTGTTTTTGTTGGAATTGTTGTTGAGACCTCAACCGAGGATCTGGCTGATACTGTGGTCCATGTGAAGGTCCACCATGAGAAGCTAACGGATGAATCTTAGGTGAGTCTTCAAGTTTAATTCCAGATGAATTTTTAAGTTTAGTCTGAACCTCATACTGAAGCTTTGAATCTTGTGAGGAGGAAGGAGTGGTGATAGTGACCAATACACCCGCTTGGGTGGAAAGATTGGGTGGATGTGTGGGCTGGATGGTGGTGGAAAATGGTGTGAGTCCAGACTGGGTGGTGGGATGTGGTGGAAGGTTAGACTGGATGGCGGAATGTGGTGGGAGTCCAGACTGGGTGGTGGGATGTGGTGGGAGTCCAGACTGGTTGGTGGAATTTGGTGGGAATCTAGACTGGATGGTGGGATGTGGTGGAAGGTGAGACTGGATGGTGGGATGTGGTGGAAGGTGAGACTGGATGGTGGAATGCAGTGGGAGTCCAGACTGGGTGATGGTGGCGTGTGGTGGGAGTCCAGACTGGATGGTGGGATGAGGTGGGAGGTTAGAATGAATGATGGTGGAGTGTGGTGGGAGGTTAGAGCGGGCACCAAATATTTTTGAATGAGAAGAAAAATTAGACGATGTGTTTGGAGATTTTTGTATCAAATGTTTTTGTATCATAGGATTTTGTATCAAAGGATTTTGTATCAAAGAGTTTTGTATCAAAGGTTTTTGTATCATAGGATTTTGTATCAAAGGTCCAGCCGACTCGACGTCACGCCTGACTGCACATGGTTTTTTCAAGCGAGTATTTTTGTTTGAGTTTTCCAAAGGCGATATTGAATCGAGACACTTCAGGATTATTCTTATTCGACTGGTTACTGGCAGGCTTTGAAGGTCTTCCGGAGGTTTCAGAAACTCTGGGCCGAACCCTTGAGGGCCGTCACTAGAACTTAAAGATATTCCAGAGGACTTCTGAGACGCTACACAGCTTGAGGAATTTTTTTTTGCAGAATTTTTAGAAAAACTAGGATTTTTTTTTGAATAATTTTCAGAAAAACTGGAAGATTTTTTTGAAAAATTGGATGATTTTTTTGAAGAATCTTCAAAATCTTTTATTCCTGAGTCATTGCTCCTTGGAGTCATTCCTCTAAGAGCCTTCCCCCTGCGGTCTACGCCCCCTTGACCTTTGCAACGTTCAAGGTCACTCTTGCATGCAGCCTCCATCATCCTCTTCCTCTTCCTCATCCTTATCCTCATCCTCTTCCTCCTCCTCCTCATCCCATCCTCATCCACTTCCGGGATTTCGTTTTGACGAAGTAAAACTTCGGATTCGTTTCGAAGTCCGTGACCCCCTTCGTGACCACCTCCGTGACCACCTTCGTGACTCTTCACCGCACTGGTCCGCCCAGCTGGAGTTGAGTGACAGGACTTGGAGGCAAGTGAAAGATAAGACTTGGATGAGGTGGGGTGGAGTCTAGATGGAAGTGGGTGGAGTCTGGATGGAAGTGGAGGGTGTCTGGATGAAAAGGGGTGGAGCCTGGATGAGGAGGGGTGGGGCCTAGATGAAGAGGGGTGGGGCCTGGATGAGGAGGAGTGGAGCCTAGATGAAAAGGGGTGGAGCCTGGATGAGGAGGGGTGGGGCCTGTATAAAATTGGGTGGGGTTTGGGGGAAAGTAGGCGGGATTTGGATGAGGGAGGGTGGGATCTAGATGGGATGGAACAAAAAGAAAAAGTTCGATCATTAGAACTTTGAAACTCAAAAGGTTCGTCTTCAGAATCGGAATTCAACTCTTCAAACTTCCGGAATGTTCGATTTTCCGATCTTTGTGAATCAAAATATCGATTTTTCGATCTTTTAAAATCGGAAAATCGATTTTTTGATCTTTCAAAATCGGAAAATCGATTTTTTGATCTTTCAAAATCGGAACTTTGATCTCCTGATACCTCAGAGTCGAAGAAGTTTTTTCGAGAATTTTTGGCGCCAAAGATTTTGAAGGTTGTTTTTTTGGTGTCGTGGGTGTCTGAAAAAAACGTAGATGAAAGCAAAACTCGGCTTTGTTCCGACTGGTTGTTTTTTGTTTGGTTTTTTTGGTTGTTTTTTGTCTGGTATTTTTGTTTGTTTTTTGTTTGTTTTTGTTTTGTTTGTTGCTCAATCCCATGTTTTCTTTGTTTGTCCATATGAATTTCACTGTTGTATGAAAGAACTTTCAGTTTTTCTCTATTTTTCGAGTTTTTCAGTTTTTCTTCGGACCCAGAAAACGCAGTAGAAAATTTTTTTTTGTTGCTTATCAAGTTTTGATTATTTTTTTCTATGTCAGATTGCTCTATGAAAAACTCCGGAGACTTAAAACCACACAAAAGTTGAGAAACTTCAAAATGTTTTTTTATTTTTTCATAAGAAGGTGACGAAAAAGAGTTTTTCTGTGGAGATAAAAATGTATTTTTTTTGTTTTTTTCTATTTTTCTTTTTCCGCTTCCGCTTGTAGAACTGCTGGAAGAAAGGGAAGAACAAGAAGAACCTAAGGTTGTCGAGTTTATTTTTATTTTTTGAATTTTTTTGTTGTTTTTGCTAAAGTTTTTTTTATTCTCATGGATCCTCTCAAGTTTTTTTTTTTCATTCACAAACATTTTGTTTGTTGGCGGCTTGTAATGCGACGTAGGGTTTTCATTTTTATCAAAACTCCGTTTTTCAGTTTTTCTGCAATGCGTTTTTTCCAAATCACCTTTCAACAGCTTCGCATTTTCCATCGTTGAAATACTTTTCCCAAAGTAGTTTTCAATTTCAGTTTTTCCAACACCCATCAATGAATCTTTTCTTAGGTTTTTTCCGAAATCCACACGTGAATTTTTCCCTCGAGTTTTGAAATCAGTTTTGCTGGCAAAATCAATCAGTTTTCTTCCGTTTTCGTTTTTTCTTTTTCTTCTAACCACAGCAGAATGAGTAGGAATTGAATTCGGGCATGTAAAATCGCTATCAAAATTCAGAGTATCACTCGAACTGTACCGGCGAAGCAAGCTAGAGTACTCAAAATTATTTTTCTTGTTTTTTTCTTGCTTTTCTTTGAATTTTTTTTCAAAGTTTTCAATCTTTTGTTTTTCTCTAAATCGTTTTTCAGTTTTTTCTTTCAGTAAACGCAGCCTTGAGAATTTTGCTGTTTTCGCCAAAAGTTCAAAATTTTCAGAATTTTTAAAAACTGATTTTTGAAAATGGCTCGAATCGGAATTCGAAGTTTTGCTACAATCGTCTTTTTTTTCTTTTATTTTTTTTTGAAAATCTTTCGTTATTTTTTTATTTTTTTCTAAACCATCCGAGTTACTTTTTCCACTCAAATCCATCCTTTCCAGCAATCCCGCTTTTCCTTCAAAAGATTTTTTTTTCAAATAATTTTTTTTTTCGCATTTTCTTTTTTTTCTCTCATTTTGATTTTCATCCTCATTTCCACTAAAAACATCATACGCATCGCCAGTTTTTTCAAATTTTTTTTTTCTTTTTTTGGGTTTTTCCGAAAAAATGCTTTCTAAGTAGTCATCAATCAGATTGTCCTCATCAAAACGTTTTTTATTTTTTCTAAACTCCCATTTTTCCAAAAAAGGATCAAAAAGATACGCAAAACTGTCCGCAAAACTCATAGCAAAACTATCTTCTTCACTATGCTCACAAAACCTTTGCGTCGCAAGAAGTCTCTTGAACAAAGCGTCATTTTGTTGACTGTTTGAATTTTTTTTTTCCATTTTTTTTTCATATGAAGATGTTCGTGCATTCGGTTTCTTTTGTTTTCCAAACGGAGTTTTTTCAACTTTCACAAGATCCAAAACATCTGGTTTTTCATCTTTTTTTTCTTCTTTTTTCATTGTTTCTTTTTGTTTTTTTTTTGTTTTGTTTTTGGTTTCAATTGTTTTTTTAAAAAAATTATTTTTCCAGCGTTTGTTTTTTATTTCATGGTAAACTTTTTTTTTATCACGAAACTGGACACTTAAATTTGCGTTTTTCAATTCTCAACTTCAAGTTTCGTCAAAATTTATTTTTATTGTTATTATTATTATTTATTATTAGTATCTATTATTTTTATTTTTAATTATTATTATTAATTATTATTACTAATTATTATTATTATTATTATTATTATTATTATTATTATTATTATTATTATTATTATTATTATTATTATTATTATTATTATTATTATTAATTTCATGAAATGTATATTTAATGTGATTAAAAACTTAATAATTTTATTTCATTTGATCGAATTGAAAACTAACTTGTTAATCTAAAATTGATTGGTTTTATTTCATTTGTACAATTAATTAATTAATTAATTAATTAATTAATTTATTTATTTATTTATTTATTGATTAATTAATTAATTAATTTATTTATTTATTCATTAATTTGGTTATTTATTTATTTATTTATTTATTTATTTATTAAATTCTTTTTTTTTTCAAAATTACAGGCTAAACTTTATTTTTATTATTTTATTATTTAATCAATAATTTATTAAACAAATTTATTTTGATTTAAAATTTTTTCTAAATGTTTGAATTTCATAAAAATAGTCCTCATTAGGAGCTGGTTGGACGCTATTGGAACACCTTTGAGATACAATACAATACAATACAATACAATACAATATAATACTATATAATACTATACAATACAACACAATACAATACAATACAATACAATACAATACAATACAAGACAATACAATACAATACAATAAAATACAATACAATACAATACAATACAAGACAATACAATACAATACAATACAAGACAATACAATACAATACAATACAATACAATACAATACAATACAATATAATACAATATAATACAATACAATACAATACAATACAATACAATACAATACAATACAGTACAATACAATACAATACAATACAATACAATACAATACAATACAATACAATACAATACAAAGACTAATATTTATACAGTGGCATCAACCCGGTAGGCAAAAAGGATGTTTTGAAAGTCCAATATCAATCTTTTATTATTCTTTTATTATTATTATTTTTATTATTAGTTTAATTGATAATTAATTTATTATTATTAATTAATTGTAAATAATTAATAATTAATTAATTTATTAATTGTATATATTTAATTGTTTAATTTTATATATTAATATATTTAATTGTTTATTTTCAAGTTTAATTGTTCAATATTTTGTGTTATTTAAAGTTTTATTTAAAAGTAACTTGAAACTGAAGTTTGTTGTGGTTTGGTTGAGTGCAACGTCACACTCAGCTGGCCTTCAAAAGTAAACATTATAAATAATCCTTAATCTATTCTAATCTTCATAATCATTTTCACTTTTACTCGTTAAAATGGGGATAAAAAATAATAATTTTGATAATTATAATAATTATAAATAATCATTTTTATTTATTTAAACTTCAAACTAATATTATTTTTATTTTTAAATCTCACATCGAGACTACGGTACTTGAAGGAATTTAGAATCTTCAATGCTAAATCTAATCTAATCTAATCTAATCTAATCTAATCTAATCTAATCTAATCTAATCTAATCTAATCTAATCTAATCTAATCTAATCTAATCTAATCTAATCTAATCTAATCTAATCTAATCTAATCTAATCTAATCTAATCTAATCTAATCTAATCTAATCTAATCTAATCTAATCTAATCTAATCTAATCTAATCTAATCTAATCTAATCTAATCTAATCTAATCTAATCTAATCTAATCTAATCTAATCTAATCTAATCTAATCTAATCTAATCTAATCTAATCTAATCTAATCTAATCTAATCTAATCTAATCTAATCTAATCTAATCTAATCTAATCTAATCTAATCTAATCTAATCTAATCTAATCTAATCTAATCTAATCTAATCTAATCTAATCTAATCTAATCTAATCTAATCTAATCTAATCTAATCTAATCTAATCTAATCTAATCTAATCTAATCTAATCTAATCTAATCTAATCTAATCTAATCTAATCTAATCTAATCTAATCTAATCTAATCTAATCTAATCTAATCTAATCTAATCTAATCTAATCTAATCTAATCTAATCTAATCTAATCTAATCTAATCTAATCTAATCTAATCTAATCTAATCTAATCTAATCTAATCTAATCTAATCTAATCTAATCTAATCTAATCTAATCTAATCTAATCTAATCTAATCTAATCTAATCTAATCTAATCTAATCTAATCTAATCTAATCTAATCTAATCTAATCTAATCTAATCTAATCTAATCTAATCTAATCTAATCTAATCTAATCTAATCCAATCTAATCTAATCTAATCTATTCTAATCTAATCTAATATAATCATTAGATTTAAGTTTAAAGCTCAATTTTTTTAAATAATTTTTTTTCTGATTATTTCTTTTTTTTTCTTTATTTTTTTTTTACATAAATATAATTTTTTTTCAAGTTCTCTATTTTAACAAATTTAAAATGAAAATTTTTTTAAAAGGAAAATTTTAATATTGTTAAATTAAAAAAAAAACAATTTTGGTTTAAATTAAAAAAAAAAACATTTTTTGTTTTAAATTAAAAAAAACAATTTTTGGTTTAAATTTAGAAAAATATATTCCTCGTTTTTGAAATTGAAAAAAAAAATGTCAAAATTATTTTTATTTTCACCGACAAAAAACCTTTTTTAAATTCAAAACTCACAATTGAAAAAAAATCGATTTATTTTTGTTCAAAACTCGAGTTTTTCACATTTACTTCTGTTTTTTTTTAAATTTCATCGAAATATCTTTAGTTTTTCTCATGTGTTTTTTATACTTTAAGTGTTGTTGTTGTTGTTTAGGGTGTTGTTGTTGATGTTGTTGTTTGGGGTGTTGCTGGGGGTTGTTGTTGTAGTTGTTGTTGCTGAGGGTGGATGTTGTTGTTGTTGTTGTTGTTGGAGGTGTTGTTGTGGGTTGTTGTTGTAGTAGTTGCTGTTGTTTTTGTTGTTGTTGTTGATGTTGTTGTTGTTGTTGGAGGTGTTGTTGTGGGTTGTTGTTGTAGTAGTTGCTGTTGTTTTTGTTGTTGTTGTTGATGTTGTTGTTGTTATGGGTGGATGTTGTTGTTGTTGTGTTGTGGATGTTGTTGTTGTGGTTGTTGTAGTTGTTGTCCTGGGTGGATGTTGTTGTTGTTGTTGTAGATGTTGTTGTTGTTGTTGTTGTTGTTGTTGTTGTTGTTGTGAGTGTTGAACTTTTGAAACGTAGTAGTTGGGGTGGTTGTGGTCGGTCAACCACTCAGTTTTTTGAGGCTCATTTTATTTTAGTTTTTTTTTCCGATTTGAGTTTTTCATTCTTAAACTTTTTTTTCCGATAAAATAAAAACGGGGGTGGTTGGTCAACGACTGGAGCTTGTGTGTAGCTGCGTGTGTGAGGAGGCAAGTCGAGATGCTCATGGTGGCAGTCGTCATGAAGTCTGTAGCGGCCACTGGCGACAGCTTGGCCGAGTGGCTGAGGCGCTCTGTTACTTCTTTTTGTGGTCTGATTCAAAATCTGCAAATTTTTTTCCACCTCTTCAATTTCTTGCAAAACTCGAGTTTTTTTCTCGTACAAAAGAGTTAAAATTTCGTCGTTTTTATTCGTTTTGCTCTCAACGTTTCCCGTTTTACACCTTTTTTCTTCTTTTTTTTCAATCTCTCCATCTTTTTCTTTTTTTATTTCTGTTATTTCTTTCATTTTTGTTTCATTTTCTTTGTTATTTACGCTAGATTCACTTATCGTTTCTTCTTTTTTTTCTACCTTTTCTTTTTTTCTTTTCAAACACTCCAACGAATTATTTTTCAAAATTCTTTTTAATTCTTTTTCCATTTTATTTTTATTTTTTTCATAATCACTTTCAGTTTCCGTTTTCACAGGTGTTATTTTTATTTCCCACTCAGAATTTTTCCCAATTTTATTTTTCCCAATTTTATTTTTTATAATTATATTTTTTTCTTTATCAATTTTTTCTTTTTCTTTTTTTTCAGAGTTTTTAATTTTTTTCTCATTATTTTTTTTCTCAAATTTTTTCATTGTTCCTTTTTTTAATTTGCTCTCGCATCCTTTTTTCTTGTCATTTTTTTCAATACTTTTTTTTCCCAATTTTTCGTCATTTTTTTTTTCATTTTTTTTCTCAATATCATTTTGTTTTTCTTTTGATTCTGATGTCATTGAAGGTTCATTCGTTCCAAGAGGCTTATTCTCAAAAAAATTTATCTGTTTTTTTTCTGTTTTTTCCTCTTTCTTCTCTGTTTTTTTTTCTTTTTTCTCATTTTCTTTCTTTTTTTTCTCATTTTCTTTATTTTTTATTAATTTTTTGTCTTTTTTTTCAAAATTTTCAATAAAACCATCTTCTGCCACATCCATATCTTTTGTTTTCTCACCTTCAAGCTCTTCAAAAAATTCTATTTTTTTCTTTTTTCCCAGCATTCTTTTATTTTTTTGTTCCGCCAACGTTGCTAACCTTTTCATTTTTCTAGTTTTTATTTTTTCAACATTTTCTTTTTTTTTCAGTTTTGCCCCGACTCTTCCTTCTACCTTTGTGGCAGCTTGGGGAACGGAAAAAGAAGAAGAAATAGAAAAAGGATAAAAAAACGAATTTTTTGCATTTCTTGAAAAAAACGATCGCCTCAAAAGACAACTTTTTAATTTTTTTATCCTATCTAATTGTTTTTCTATTTTCTTTTGCAACTTCATTTTATTTTGCACATCCGTTTTTTTGTGACAAAGATTGGACTCCAGCAAAACTTCTCTTTCTTTCATTTCATTTCCTCCTTGCTTCGTTTGAAATTCTTCAAAACCATCTTGTTTTTTTTCTTCAAAATTATTTTGTTTTTTCTTTTCCAAACCATCCTGTTTTTTTTCCTCAAAATTATTTTGTTTTTTCTTTTCCAAACCATCCTGTTTTTTTTCTTCAAAATTATTTTTTTTCTTTTCATCAAAACCATTCTGTTTGTTTTCTTCAAAACCATTCTTGGTTTTTTCTTCAAAACCATTCTTGGTTTTTTCTTCAAAACCATTTTGTTTGTTTTTTTCAAAACCACATCTATTTTTATCTTCAAAACCACATCTATTTTTATCTTCAAAACCACATCTATTTTTAGCTTCAAAACCACATCTATTTTTATCTTCAAAACCACATCTATTTTTATCTTCAAAACCACATCTATTTTTATCTTCAAAACCACATCTATTTTCATCTTCAAAACTGTATCTATTTTTATCTTCAAAACTATATATACTTTCATCTTCAAAATTATTTCTATTTTCTTTTCCAAAATCATTTTTATTATTTTCTTCATAACCATTCCTAGTTTTCCCTCCAAAACCATTTTTGTTTTTCTCTCCAAAAACATTTTTGTTTTTCCCTCCAAAACCATTTTTGTTTTTTTTTTCAAAACTATTTATAATGTCCTTTTCCGAAAAATCGTTTTCATTTTTTTCAAAAACATTTCTCATCGTTTGTACCTCTTCGTAGTATTTTTCCATTTTGCGAAATAATATTTGTGTTTTTTCAAAACTCAGTTTTTCAAAATCTTTTTCATAATTTCGTTTTTTCATATTTTCACATTTCTTATTTTTCAAAGTTAATTTTTTTTTTTTTGAAGTTTGTTTTTTTTCTTTTGCAGTTAGTTTTTTTTCTCCCAAAGATAATTTTTTTTCTTTGAAAATTTCTTTTTTTTCTTTTTTTCTTTTTTTTTCTTTTTTTTTCTTTTTTTTCTTTTTTGCCACATGACGACAAGTCAACTCGTTGATAAATTTTTCAACAAAAAAATTAATTAAATTTTTTTCATCTCCCAAAACCTTTTCAAACCCACAAAAATTCGAGTTTTTTTCGACAATTTCTTTATTTTTTTCTTCAAAACTTTTTTTATTTTTTTCTTTTATAAAGTCTCCGTTTTTCTTTTTCTTATTTTTTATGAATCCATTTTTTTCTTTAACCTTTTTTTTTCTTCTACCTTTTCTTTTTTTTTCCTCACATCCTTTTTTCCTTCTCTCTCCACTTCCTCCTTCTTTATTATTTTCACTTTTTTTTTCTTCTTCCCCCCTTTCTCTCCTTCCTTCTCTCTCTTCCTCACACTTTTCCTCATTCTCCTTCTCACTCTCTTCTTCACTCTCTCCCTCTTTCTCCTTCTCACTTTCTCTCTCCTCCTCCACCTCTCTCTCCTTCTCACTCTCTCCCTCATCCTCCACTTCTCTCTCCTTTTCACCTTCTTTCTCATTTTCCATTTCCTCTTCTATTTCTTCTTTCTCCCTCTCACTCCATTCTTCTCTTTCTTCCTCACTCTCTTCCTCATCCTCCACTTCTCTCTCTTCCTCATTCCCATCCTCACTCTCTCCCTCATCTCCTCTTTCTCTCTCCTTCTCACTCTCTCCCTCCTCCTCCACCTTTCTCTCCTTTTCACTCTCTCCCTCCTTCTCCACCTCTCTCTCCTTCTCACTCTTTCCCTCATCCTCCACCTCTCTCTCCTTCTCACTCTCTCCCTCATCCTCCACCTCTCTCTCCTTCTCACTCTCTCCCTCATCCTCCACCTCTCTCTCCTTCTCACTCTCTTCATTTTCCATTTTTCTTTTTTTTTCTAAAATCTTCATCAATTCCGAAATAACTCCGAAAATTATTTTTGTTGATTTGTTTTTCAGCTCTGGGGCTTCATTTTTCGAGTTTTGCGAGTTTTTCCTTAGGTAACCTTCCCAATTTTTCTTCGAATCTTCTTCATTTTTATTCCCACGTGCACCTTCTTCAAACTTCGCCAATTTTTTTTTTAATTTTTTTTTATTTTCAGCAAAATAACTTCCTTCGTTGGTCAATGTTTCTTCCGAACAGCTTTCCTTCTCACAACTATGTGATGCTTTCCACATCACCTCAGACTCGTCTGCCCGCTTTGACTTTTCTGATATTGTGGTCTCCTTAGCAAACCTATCATCAGATCCTTCTGATCTTCCAGACTTGTGTCTAGACTCTTTTGATCTTCCAGACTTGTGTCTAGACTCTTTTGATCTCCCAGACCCGTGTCTAGACTCTTTTGATCTTCCAGACTTGTGTCTAGACTCTCTTGAGCTTGCAGACCCGTGTCTAGACTTTTTTGATCTTCCAGACTTGTGTCTAGACTCTATTGATCTTCCAGACTTGTGTCTAGACTCTTTTGATTTTACAGACTCGTGTCTAGACTCTCTTGAGCTTGCAGACCTGTGTCTAGACTTTCTTGATTTTGTAGACTTGTGTCTAGACTTTCTTAATTTGACTAGAGACTGGAAAGAGCTGGTAGAATTATCAGTAGACTGGTAATGGTTGGAAGACTTACCAGTAGACTGAGAAGGTTTGGAAAACTTACCAGAAGACAAAACTTACCAGAAGACTGAAGAGGCTCGTCAGACTTACCAGTAGACTGGGGAGTGATGGAAGACTTACCAATAGACTGAAAAGGCTCGTCAGACTTACCAGTAGACTGGGGAGTGATGGAAGAACTACCAGTAGACTGAAAAGAGCTGGTAGACTCATCCGTAGACTGAAAATGTTTGGCAGACTTATTAGTAGACTGAGGAGGATTGGAAGACGGACCAGTAGACTGGAGAGGCTTGGCAGACTGAAAAGCTATGACAGCATTTTCATCCCCACCATCACCACCTCCCCCCGTGCTGCCCTTCCATCCACCCTCCACCCTTTTCTGCCCCTCTTCACTCTGAGCCATGTTTTCAGCAAAATGAAGATTATTTTTCTTTATCAAGTTTTCTTTTTTTTTGTTTTTCTTAGAGTTTTTTTTGTTTTTCTCAGAGTTTTTTTTGTCTGAAGCAATTGTTTTTTTTACTTCTTCCAAGTTTTTATTTTTTCTTTCATTAAATTTTTTTTCTATGTTTTTTTCATACATTTTCAGTTTTTCTTCATTTTTCATCCAATTTTCTTCATTTTTTATTCTTTTTTTTTCATTTTTTATTCTTTTTTCTTCATTTTGTATCCAATTTTCTTGGTTTTTTATCTTTTTTATTTCATTTTTTTTCATAATTTTTTTTTCATTTTTCATTCTGATTTCATATTTTTTTCCATTTTTCCTTCTTTTTTTTTCATCTCCATCAAACGATGATGTTGTTTCAAACCTTTTGATCAACACCTCTGTCATTTTGCTTAAGCACAGACAACAAGAGCGCATATCAAGGGGAGAACAAGGAGGAGGAGAAAGAGAAGGACAAGGAGGAGGACAAGAAGGAGGACAAGGAGAAGAACAAGGAGGAGGACAAGGAGAAGGACAAGGAGAAGGACAAGGAGGAGGACAAGGAGAAGGACAAGGGGAAAGACAAGAAGGAGGACAAGGAGGAGGACAAGAAACAGGACTGAGAGAAGTACAAGGAAAAGGACAAGAAACAGGACTATGAGCAGGACAAGGAGGAAGACAAGAAACAGGACTAAGAGAAGGACAAAGAGAAGGACTAAGAGATAGACAAGGGGCATGATAAGGAAAAGAACAAGGAGAAAAACAAGAAGTAAGACAAGAAGGAGGACAATGGGGAGTACAAGAAGAAAGATAAGAAGACAGACAAGGAGACAGACAAGAAGACAGACAAGAAGACAGACATAAGGAGTTTGTGCATTTTTCTCCACTCATGGGATCTTCCTCTTCTGAAGCAGTCGTTGAGGAGGTGTGGGGAAATATTGATATGATTGAAAATTTAAAAATAAATAAAATTTTTAACAAAAATATAAAATATAATAATAATATTATTAATTTGAAACTTAATTAATACGAAAAATAATTTAAAAATATAAAAACAATTTAAAAATAAAATATTTTATAATTTAAAAATAAAATATTTAATAAAAATTCTGAAACATTTATTAACATTTTACAAGAAAAAAATAATAATTAACGATAATGAAGAAAATGAGAAAATTGGATATATTATAGAGATTGAATTAATTATAGAAAAAAATGAATAAATTATAGAAAAAATGAATAAATTATAGAAAAAATGAATAAATTATAGAAAAAATGAATAAATTATAGAAAAAAATGAATAAATTATAGAAAAAAATGAATAAATTATAGAAAAATGAATAAATTATAGAAAAAAAATGAATAAATTATAGAAAAAATGAATAAATTATAGAAAAAATGAATAAATTATAGAAAAAATGAATAAATTATAGAAAAAATGAATAAATTATAAAAAATGAATAAATTATAAAAAAATGAATAAATTATAAAAAATGAATAAATTATAGAAAAAAATGAATAAATTATAGAAAAAATGAATAAATTATAAAAAATGAATGAATTTATAAAAAATGAATAAATTATCAAATTTGAATAATATTCATGGAGTGAAAAAAGTTTGATGTGGTCACCTTGGCAACAATAACATGGGAGGGAACCTTGTTGACAATCGCCACCATGACAACCACCGTGACAACCACCGTGACAACCACCGTGACAACCACCATGACAACCACCGTGACAACCACCATGACAACCACCGTGACAACCACCGTGACAACCACCGTGACAACTACCATGACTACAA